>OY987291.1:15154275-15260138 GCA_963920785.1 Sphagnum contortum
CGACTGCAGAGTCCGATCGCGACGCGGTCTGAAGCAAAGTTGTAGACCTCGTCGAGGAAAGAAGCCCGGGAGTTAAAGGAAGGAAGCCCGGGAACAAGGGCAAAGGCATTGGAAGGGTGCGGGCCAAGAGGAGGAAGCCCGGGAGTCATCACATACTCCCGGGAGTCTAAGGAAGTGCGAGGGAGTGTGAAGGAATGAACACTCACACTCCCAAGGCAACTCCCATTTTGGGAGAGGGAGTCCCGGTGGACTCCCGAAACTTCAGAGTGCGAGTTGAAGGGTCTAATCTCAATGGATTGTTGCGCTCTTGGTACCGTTGGAAAGCTCTTGAAACGTAGATGTCTAAAATGGGCTCGCATTGCTCATTTGGACATCTGAATCACAAGTTATGGGCAAACGAAGGGCCGGGAGTCAAACTGGCAGTTTGACTCCCGACCACTAAAAGTCGGGAATCGAGGTCTTCCCGAGATCCGATTTGAGAGTGCGACACGGCGTTGGAAAGCTCTCGACGAGGTCTACAACTTTGCTTCAGACCGCGTCGCGATCGGACTCTGCAGTCGGGAGATATCGGCGTCCAAAGTCCCGGGACTCCAACCCAAAACGATTTCGGGACTCCCACGTGGGAGTCCCGGGAAAAATGGCCATTTGGATGCCACCTCCGTGGAGAGCTGCAGAGTATACTATAAGGGGGAAGGTGGTGGCTTCCCCCAAGTCCGGGCCGTGGTGAGTCTTGCGTGTCCGTGTCGCCCGTGACTCGTCCTAGCACCAAAGGTGCTCTAACTATGCACTAACCACTTTGTGTGGGTTGTGTGCAGGCCCGTGTGAGTGAATAAGCTTGTCAATTCTTCCTAATCCCATCCCGGAGCTCCAACACGCCCCTCTACCCCTCCGAGTGTTGTGAGCTAGGGAGCGGCTCCAAGTTCCAACTCTTTCCGCATTGCCGCATACTTGGACCCTCAAGTGGGTCTATAAGGAACTTGGGAGTGCGTCAATCTGGATTCAGTAGGGATACAATTGTTACTTCTCGTGGACAACAATCCACCTCACAACCTCGTAATGGTGGTGGTGGGAGTCGTGGAGGTCAAGGACGACACCAGTCAGATTCTGGAGGGACAGGTGCATAGAAACCATTACTTTCATTCGTTGGTCGACAATAGGGACAATCTTGTTGGACATGCGATAGTGCTCATATTCGGAGGGATTGTCCACATGAGAGTGGTGCATGGACTTTGGCTAATGGATTTTAGTCAGCACAAGTTTAGTGTGATAACTACGGCTAGGTCGACCATCCTCGTGAACGTTGTTTTGACCTTTACCTAAAGTTGAGATCAGGTTGTGGTGGAGGTTGTGGTGGAATGGCTCAAAGAGCTCGTGGTGGTAGAGGTACACCAACGGTTAAGGCACCTCATGTGACTATTCCTCCCCCTACAATAGAGGCAGCTATGGCGGCTAGGATTAAACAATTGGAGTAGAAGCTTGCTACCATGGCAAGTCTCTAGCATCGATCACATTCAAGAGGTGAAGCTTCCACATCATATGGGGGAGATGATTTTTCTTATATGGTTAATGTAGCACAGATTGAGGAGTCTGTTGTAGTGACAAGAGGCGTCATTCGAGCCTTGGAACCATGTGGGGCAAGTATGAAGTTGGATCCACAAAGGGGTGAAGCTAGTAGACAGGTCAAGCTTCGCTAGTCATTCTTGTTATTTGAGGTGATTAGGACTCCTTTCATGGTTCCTACACCACTTATTGAGTCGATAGTGGGGCCAGTGGCATTGACATCACGTGTAGTGGACACGGATGTATCATCAAATGTAATGTTGCAGATGGCGACTTCAATGTTGGGATCCCCATCATTTTCGGCTAGTGATTTGATGGCGTCAGGAGTTGACTTAGCTATTATATTTTGGCTAGTAGCCTCGTTGTGTGAATGTGGGAGTGTTGCTACTACGAGTGCCGAGGTGTGTGAGGGTGTTGATGTGGGGCAACCTATGGCAAAGGATGTTACTGTGGAGCAACCCATGATATCAGGTGTGGATAGTCCTTGGCAAACATCGCTGGCCAAGATGGACGCATTACTAGCTCGACCAACCATTGATCATGATAGGCTTACACTTAGTGTATGTATGTTGGACAACCAGGGTGGTATTTTCCGGTTGGTGAGTCCTACAAGCCAAGTGTATAGACCAAATAAGGTTTTGTTGGATTATGGTGCCCAACCCTTAATGTTGGGGAAGACAACATGTATTGGTTTGTGTATTCAGAGGTCAAAGCTTGAACCGTGCCCATTCCAAATTTAGACATCACTTAGTGGAGCAAGTGATAGGTCTCACTTCATGACATGTGAAAGATTGTTGGTGCAAATGAAATTGGATCATTCGATTGATAGCTCTAGGTTGGGAGTGATGGAGTCTGATAAACTTACGGAAAAGCTTGCACGATGCACTCTTATCTTATAAAAGTATGACTTCCAAGTGTTACATAAATGTCGCGACCAAGGCAAGGGGTTGCAAGGTTGTGAGCCAAGAGGGAGACCCGGGAGTCACATCACATGCTCCCAGGAGTGCAAAGAATGTGAGGGAATGAACCTCCACACTCCCAAGTGAACTCCCATTGTGGGAGTTGGAGTCCTAAATTGACTCCCAATTTTTTAGAGTGCGATTAGAGAGGTCAAAAATCAATGGTTTGAGGCATTCTTTATGTCATTGGAAAGCTATGGAAACACAAGTTATGATCAAAAGAAAGGCCGAGAGTCAAATTGACAATTTGACTCCCGACCACTAAAAGTTGGGAATCGACCCGATTTCCTCACGTGCAAGTGAAATGTGACATACTTTGGAAAGTTCTCGACAACAGCTATAACTTTGCTTTAGACCTCATCACAATCGGAGGTCTGCACGCAAAGTTATGGGCTCCCAAAGTTGCAGGAGTTCGAGTGGTGGGAATTTCGGGACTCCCATTTGGGAGTCCTGGGACAAAAAGCCATTTGGATGTGGCCCCCGTGGAGAGGTGCAGAATATACTATAAAGGGGGAGGTGGTGACTTCCCCCAAGTTCGGGTCGTGGTGAATCTTGTGAATCCGAGTTGCCCGTGGTTTGTCTAAGTACCAAAAGTGCTTCAACTATGCACTAACCACCTTCTGTTGGTTTTTGTGCAAGTTTGTGTGAGTAGTTGAAGCTTGTCAATTCTTCTTAGTCCCATCAAGAAGCTCCAGCACACCCCTATACCCCTCCAAAATGCTACGAACGAGCCCCGACTCCGTGCTATTTCGTTGTTTTCAGTTTGGATTCACATTTGAGTCCCTCAAGGAGTTGGGAGTGCGTCAATAGACCTAGAGTTGTAAACCTTGATGCCGATGGGTTGAGTTGGAACCTATGCACTAACCAGGAGGATGATACTGGAACTAAATGGCATGGCAAGATTGATGAGGAGATGGTGCCAAATTGGCATGCATCGGACTTTTTGTGCTTGTTGGGTGTGGACTTTAGTATGGAGGGCCACGTGACATCGTACTCTAGTCAAAGGATCGATGGCCAGTGTTCAGATCCCAAGGTTGGGGATGGTAGCACCAGTCACCATGATGTTCACAACGATACATTTGTGTTGGAGTTTTCACGAACTAGTATGGTGAGTGCCAAAGAAAGAGACCGTGTTTTCTAAGAATCTAGGAGGTATCAATTGGAGGGGACACATATATTCCGAATGTGGGAGGATGGTAGGGTGTGGATTGTACCACATCCAGCCTAGAAAGGGTGTATTATGTAGCATGCCCATGAGGAGTTGGGGCATTTTGGAATAAAACGAACATATAGCTTACTCCTAGGTCAGTATTGGTGGCATGGTATGGACATCGATGTACAACAATTAGTGTCACGTTGCATGGTTTGTGATAGGGTGAAGGCATCATTCAATGTCCTTACACCATAGTTACACCCCTTGCCTATTATGGGGTTGGGTTATTGTTGGAATTTGGACTTTGCATGTGTCGTAACCCTAGGTTTGGGCTCGCGACCAAGGCAAGGGGTTGCAAGGTTGCGGGCCAAGAGGAAGGAAGCCCGGGAGTCAAGGCAAAGGCATGGCAAGGTTGCAAGCCAAGAAGAAGGGAGCCCGGGAGTCAAGGCAAAGGCATGGCAAGGTTGCAAGTCAAGAGGAAGGAAGCCCGGGAATCAAGGCAAAGGCATGGCAAGGTTGCAAGCCAAGAGGAAGGAAGCCTAGGAGTCAAGGCAAAGGCATGGCAAGGTTGCAAGCCAAGAGGAAGGAAGCCCGAGAGTCAAGGCAAAGGCATGGCAAGGTTGCAAGCCAAGAGGAAGGAAGCCCGGGAGTTAAGGCAAAGGCATGGTAAGGTTGCAAGCCAAAAGGAAGGAAGCTCGGGAGCGAAAGCAAAGACATTGGAAGAGTGCGAGCCAAGAGGAAGCCCGGGAGTCACCACATACTCCTGGGAGTTTAAGGAAGTGCGAGGGAATGTGAAGGAGTGAACACTCACAGTCCCAAGGCAACTCCCATTTTGGGAGAGGGAGTCCCGATGGACTCCCGAAACTTCAGAGGGCGAGTTGAAGGGTCAAATCTCAATGGATTGTTGCGCTATTTATACCATTGGAAAGCTCTTGGAATTTAGATGTCTTAAATGAGCTCGCATTGCTCATTTGGACATCTCAAACGCAAGTTATGGCCAAAAGAAAGGCCGGGAGTCAAACTAGCAGTTTGACTCCCGACCATTAAAAGTCGGGAATCGACCTCTTTCCGATGTCCGATTCTAGAGTGCAACACGGCGTTGGAAAGCTCTTGACGAGAACTACAACTTTTCTTTAGACCTCATTGCGATCGGACTCTGCAGTCGGGAGTTATGAGCGTCCAAAGTCCCGGGACTCCAACCCGGGACAATTTCGGGACTCCCACTTGGGAGTCCCGGGAAAAAGAGCCATTTGGATGTAGCTTCCGTGGAGAGCTGGAGAGTATATTATAAGGGGGAAGGTGGTGGTTTCCCCCAAGTCCGGGCCGTGGTGAGTCTTGTGTGTCTGTGTTGCCTGTGGCTTGTCCCAGCACCAAGGGTGCTCCAACTATGCACTAACCACTTTGTGTGGGTTATGTGCAGGCCCGTGTGAGTGAGTGAAGCTTGTCAACTCTTCCTAGTCCCATCCCAGAGTTCCAACACGCCCCTCTACCCCTCAAAGTGTTGTGAGCTAGGGAGCGTGCCCCGACTCCTTCTTTCGTTGTTTTCCACTTGGGCCCACATTTGGGTCCTTTGAGGAGTTGGGAATGTGTCACTCTCCCATGTTGTTTTTGTTTGTATCTTAAATCAATTTCAAGGTCATCACTTTTTTTTAATGCATTTATTTTGCCATATCCATGAAACTAAGAAGAGAATTTGAATTTCCACCTTTTTTAGAACCTTAATAGAAGAGGATGTTGGTGTGGCAATTGATTTGATGAGTTTGGCTTTTAACATTGTGAAAATTGATCAAAAGAAGAGACTATTATCAAACTTGTGAAAACCAACATATATATATATTCTCAAGTTGATTATCAAAAATACATATTTAATTTTTTTAAAACCATGCCAGTTCTCATATAGAACATTTATTTATAAAATAATGAGAACCACCCAACATTAATATCGACCCTCCACTATTCAATAACATGCATTTTCACTAGTTACCTTCTGCACAATAAGCTTGCATTGGATGGTGAACTGGTGCTTGTTAGTTCATTTTAGCAAGAAGGTGTATTTTAATGTGGATGAAGAAATATTTTAAGGATTTTGTGATGTAGTGAAAATGGCAACCATGCAAAAACTAATTTAGCCAAAATTTGCTACATACTAGATATGAAAGTGAAAAAAAGAATCCTTTTATATTCTTTAAATTTATCATAGAAATCTAACAATTTGCATTTTTTTGCTTTGAAATTTGGTGAGTGCAGCCCATTTTCCCATGAAAAATTTCATTTGCATAGGTCGAAATCCCTATTTTCACATTCAAATTTGATGAAAATTCACTAGCAAAAGAAACTTTGTTGCTAATTAGTGACAAGAAAGACAAGCAATTTGATTGAAGGGTAGTTGGGCAAACTTGCTTTCTCATCTTTCACAAAACAAAAATTCCTTTAAAAGTAGAGTAGTTAATTCTGTAATATCCATTTACATCTACCCACCTTTCTACCTAGAGGAGACCAATTGCCTTACCTACTTACCTACCTACTTAGTAACCACTTACATTCCTTATTTACTTACCTATGGTATTTACCCACATACATAGGTATTTCTAAAGGAGAAGTAGGATAAGTTAGGGAAATATTATATTGGGCAAGGGTTTTTATTACATGTTTTTTTAACATGGTTGCATTTTGCCCTATTTTCCAAAAATTTGGGGGTGATACTTGGACATGTTTTGCACTGATAAATTTTATGATTGTTATGTGGTACATAACATCTATCAAATAATCACCCAGAAACCATCAATTTGTTGCCAGTTCATTCATAAAACCCAACCATTCTTTCAAGGTTTTGTAATATCCAAAAACCAATAATCCTTTTATTCTGAATTTTCAAATACCCAAATTGATGATTACAAAAAAATCAAGTAACCACCCAATAGCAATTGGAGCTTTTTTCCACACATGGAAATTTTATAGGCATGGTTGGTGTCAATAGAGCACTCTAAAACATTTCTTAAATAAAATTAGAAGGCACCTTTTTAAAATGAAAAAGAATTTTACATTTTCTATTGATATTGAGAAATGGAAGGGATTTTATGCTTACCTATACATGCAATTCCCTCCTAAGAGCATCTTTAGCAAAAACCATAAAACTGGCTTGTACACTAAATCTTGGATGAAATAAACATCATAACGAAGTAAAAATGGGTTTACTCTTGAAAATTTGCACCCAAATACCCATAGTTTCAAAAGACTAGAAAAAAGAAATTGAGTGCTTTTAGTTTGTCAACTAAATGCTCCCTTGAAGTATATTGTTCAATATTTATTATTTGTGGGTGGGGGAGGGAAAATATTAACATTAACTATCAATGTGATAAATATTCATTCCGTGTCAAATAGAATGTGCATCATTGGAGTTGCTTCAAGTAAACATAAAATCCCTTGCACTAAATAATATTACTTGTCAAATCCTTCTTGTTCTTACCACTTTATGATCTATTCATGTTTTGGCTTAAGGTTCATTCCTTTACATTGGGTAAAAGCCCATGGGTGGCGAACATTCCTAAAATGTTCACCACTTTAGAACATATCCAATGATGTTCAATATGTAACTTTGGATAATAAAATTAAATGTTTAAGTTTAGTTTTTTTTTTGGGGCCACCCCACCAATAAATTTGAAATTGGAACTGCATATATGTGGGGGACTATTAATAGCAAACCATCTAGACCAATCATTATGATCGACCAATTAAAAATGTTAAGCCTCAATCAGGTCCAATTTATTAGCTCTACCCATAGGGAAAAGATTACGCATCTATGTAAGGTTTAAACTTGGGGATAAAATTTTGATTCACTAATTGGCCAATGTGAAGATGACAAGTGTTCATAATTATTTTTTTTTCAAATGGATGTAATTTTTTATGTTTGGGTGGATGTAACACTAAGTACATTAGGAGTAGACAATTGAAAACTTCCCATTCTTGGAGAAGTTGAAGACGCAAGGTTTTGAAGTTTTTTTCATGGTTGATCCCAATGATGAGTATGCAAGTAAGGATAGTTGCAAGAGGTTTTGGGTCTCTTATGCTTTTGTTTTTTCATGAATAGAATCCTATGTTCTAGGGACTAGACTTCAGAGTAGCATGCATATTCACATTTGGGAACCTTTTGGGGTTTTGAGGATTAGTCCTTCTGTAGAGACTTTGAGGTATTTTGTGGAAAGTTTGGTATAATTGTATGTGTTATGCCATACTCTTACATATGGAGACAATTTTATGTTCATATGTGTTAGTGCAGTTCAACAATTGAAGGAATATGATGGCAAAGTATCTACAATGAAAGAAGGTATGAAATTGGATGAGATAGAGGAGCAGAAAAAGAAGAAAGAAAAGATAAAAACTTAGTTTGAACTTCTTTGCAAAGTTATTGAGGTGTGTAGACACTGCAAATTTGTATGTCCATGACAATGTTTGCTTATAAATGCATGTCCATATCTGGGAATTATATGGTTTGTGGATGTTTTCAGAAAATTAATGTTGAAAATTTATGAACATGAAATGTTTGGGGACAAAGTGGCGAAGCTCCAAGTCTTTGATTGTATTGTGGATTCACCTTGTGTATTGGTGACATGTGAGTAAGTTTTAGTCCCTAGTCTCTATTTGATTAAGGCCTCTTCTTTACTATTTTTTTTGTTAATGTGATGTAGATGTGGTTGGAATGAAAACATGGAGCAAATTATGAAGGCACAAGCACTCAAAATAACTAGTATGGGCAGTTACATGAGTAGCAAGAAGACTCTTGAGATTAATCTAGAAAACTTTGTCATGATTGAGTTATGCAAACATGTAGACATAGACAACTCTGACAAAATGGTCAAGGATCTTGTCTTGTTATAGTACGAAACAAATATATGTTGGGCAAATTGTGGCTGTTAAATCTTTTACATCTAGTTGTTTCATCCAGTTACCTTGGGAACTTGCTCCATTGTAGTAGGCAAATTTGTTAATTCAAGTGGAAAATGTGTTATTATTTTAGTTTTTGGTTATTTTCCTTTGCTACATGACATGATAAAATCTTTTACTTCTATATTAAAGTTGACATATGGAGTTAGCCTTGATGATCCCAACACCATTGGCATTCAAATTCACTGCATGATTAAGTTGGGTTTGAATATTGATGAAGATCCAATTGTTGCTGATGAAAAAGTTGATATGCCCACATTAGAAGATGATGTAGATGAAGGTAGTTGCATGGAGGAGGTGGATTAATTTCGGTAGGCACAAACAATTGTGGCATATGTAATCAAGTATTGGGTTCCTTGACCAAGTGCATCTTTTTACAAGCAGGTTTTGACCTCCATAAAGGGGGACTAAAAAGGTACTTTAGTTGCATCCTAGATATATGTTTAAAATGAGGTAAAAAATCTTTTCCATTAGAGATTGTTATCATACGCACACTATGGTAGTGACCCGTAAATGATGTAATCTCTCCTCTAATGCAAATATGTTTGTCTAAATTTCTCCTTCAACAAATATGTATGAACAATCTATGTAGCCTATTTCATTGCTATGTGGTGTTTCCTAATTGCCAATGGTACATTATTTGGAAGGATTTACCTTAAATTGATGCAATTTATGAAGTTTATTATTTCACAATAGTGTTCAAAGACCCACCTGAATCCAACAATTCCGTGTATGTTGTGAACCCAATTTGAAATGGGAACTCATAATAATACAATTTTTAGTTTTCAATATTTAGATATTTCAATTTTCAGTTTTCAATATTTAGACTTTTTAGTTTTTAGTTTTTAGTATTTAAATATTTAAAGTTTCAAAATTTGAAATTCTTTCCAAACTTTCACAAAGAGATTTCAAATTTTAGTATTCACACATCCAAATTTAGACATTTTAATTTTCAAAATTTCAAATTCTAAACACTTCACATGGAGATTTCAATTTTCAATTTTCAACTTTAAGTATTCACACATCCCAATTCAGACATTTTAATTCTCAAAATTTCAGATTCCAAACATTTCACATACAAATTTCAATTTTCAACTTTCAGTATTCACACATCGGAATTCGAACATTTCAGTTTTAAATTTTTGGATTTCAAACATTCCATATATTGTAGTACGTTGGCTGGTTTGGCACATGCCTCCCAAACAATTAATTAATACTGAATATTCAATTTTGGAAAATAAAATATTCTTAAAAATTCTTTATTTTCCTTCCTAAGGAGTTGGTTTTTAGCATAAAATATTGATCATGGTCATATAACATTGGGCAGAACCATTATGCGATGAGTTGCTTGTTACCTTTGTTTTTGGTGGTGCACAACTATGTTGCGCCTTTCACCAGCACAACAAGCTACACGAATTTGGTGCAGAAAAACCAATTTCTTGACCTATACTGCCACATTTTGACCTTTTTGCAATAAAATTTACTGTCTGGAATCACATATTGAGCACCCTTGGAGATTCTCTTATGGGCTTGGATATTGCATTCTCCTAGGCCCCTTATTTTGGAGGTACGCCCCCCCCACCTTGGGCCTTTACCCACCACATTATAATACACCCCAAATGTTTGAACTTTGAACCTTTTATTTTTGGCTTAGCATATTCAAACCATGCTTAATATTATAGTTCAGCTGTTGGGAACTTCTATGTATGAAATTGCATATTTCATGCAAAAAAGGTTTAGTATCTTAATTGGGGCATGCACTAAAAAGTAAGTGCTGCTAATTACAATGGTAAAGCCCCTGCCCACTATGTTATGTAAGATGCTAGGTAAGCCCATTCAGCGAGGTAGGTTAATGCATGCAACATAAGGGGCAAGGGCCAGGCTATTCCATGACGTTAAGGTTTGTGATGGCAAATTCATTAATTGTAATAAAAACATTCATGTTCAACCAACACATTTTTGGTAATTATTGATTGTTAACAAAAGATTATGTCATATAATATAATAAAAAAATGACATAATCTGTCACTCCCAACCTTAAATGACTTGATAGTACCCTCATTGAAATGAGAATAGGAAATTGGAATGATCCAATTATAGGAATTCAATTGATCATATTTTGGAGGGACACGTTTGTCATTCACATGATCAAGTGATATCATATACAATATACACCAGGAGAAGATCAAAACTTGGGTCTTTACTAGTGGTCATTTTATTTTTTTGGTTTTTTGGATGTAGCATGAGTGGCAATCATCAATAGGATGATGTTTAGCCAAATTTGGCTACAAAAAATTAAAGCATTCTTCTATATTGTTGGCTGCCTATTGCCAAAACCCCATGTAGAATGCAGCCCTTTCAGTTTGAACTTTTCATTTTCTTTTCAAATTTTGGTGATCAGAAACCCTAGAAAACACTCATTTTCTCATTTCTGAAAAACAAATTGCGAAAAAAAGAAGAAAAAGAAACCCTTTGGTCCTTGTATGTGATACAATAATCTTGGGTATACAATGTGCAGTAACTGGTTTTTTCATGTATGTTTTTAGTTATGCACACAGCTGTGAACAGAAATTGTTCGACTCAAATTGTATTGATTAGTTGTAGGTCACAAATAGTCAGGTACATATCATATTTACACATTCAAATCTGGTATTGTGACCAACATAGGATAGGTGGTATGTAGCTATTATTATTTGCATAATTATTGTTTTTTGGTATCAGGAGATATTCCAGACAAGGTTTTTTTTTTTCCATAAAAGTTTTTTGATATTGAAAATTTGCTGAACTTTTCCCAAAAAAAGAGAAAAAATTAGTGAAAATTTCTGGACCCTACAGATTAGGAAGCAACACCCCCAATTTCTTTCATTTTGATCAGATAGCCTATTTACACATGCTTGCTTCATTGTGACAGATGCATCATGTGTCAGGATAGGTTGTGTCTATGCATGGTTAGTACAAATAATGGGGTACGTGGATGCAATGTAAATTAGAGAAGTTGTTAGTAGACAAATACATGCACACATTGGCCCTTTACACATTTGTCGCCTACAATTTGGCAGGTAATCATTTCAATTTCGTGTCTCAAGTCTTGTAAAACATCACACACAAAGAAAAGGGAAGTTAAAGAATTTTGACTCAAAAAACAAACAAACAAACAAACAATCCCGCTATGCCACATACCTAAAAGCAACAATGGTTGAGTCACGAGCACCCCGCCCTGCAATATCGCACACTTGCTCTTTCTCAAACCCTTTGGAAACTTTTGTCTCGGTCTGAAAGAGTAAGCTAGAAATTTGGCTCAACTTGTTAGGCACCTGAAACCAGTGATATATATTTTTTCAACAAATCTTTTATCGTTTTTTCAACAAGAAAATTATGAAAAATTTGGATATATATATATATCCCTTGAGTGAATTCAACTAATTCTTCCTTTTAAAACCACCTAAATTGGTTCCCCTCATTGTTTATTATTGTAAGTCCAAAAATTTAGAACAAATGAAACACCAAATGATTTCCAAAACCTTGTCCGACTTCTCCTTCCTTCAAACTTGGTATTTTTCAATGTTGGACAAATTTAACACATAATAACAAAGCATGCGTACCCAATGTGCATATATAACCTGTTGAAAGGAAGTAGAAGGTTTTCCTTGGATCTCGGATCTCAACAAGAATATAATGTTTATGTTCAAAATACCTGGGATTAAGCATGTTGGTCGGATTGCAATTCACAAGGTTTCCCTTGCAAGGTTTAAGGGGGTGTGGGCAGAGAAATACCTTAAAGCTTGCGTTAATATGCAGAAGAGTGTCTTCAAAAACGTTCTTGCATGGAAACTTTCTTGTCAGGACCAAATTATGTATTGGGTGATGGCCATTGGGAGGACCCAGTTGAGCACTATGTGGCAATGACCTAGGTCTAACCAATGCCCATTCTTTGGGTGGCCATGATACGGGTGTGACCAATGGCCATTATTTGGGTGGCCTCATCCAGGTGTGACCAATGGCCATTATTTGGGTGGCCTGATCCAAGGTCTGACCAATGATCATTATGTGGTGTAATTGGGACTTGGGAGAGATTCTGCAACCTCATTGGAAACTTTGTAGACTATCTTCCAGACCTCATGATGTTCTTTCTATGTGTTGCGGTAGCATACATTTGAAAGAAGAGACCCTAAGAAGCTTAGGGTTGGAGGCTGGGAGTCTGTCCCAAGTGACCCTATTGAGAGAAGAGCATTTATCGAAGAGTACATAGTACAGGGGCCAGCTTCAACACATGTCTCTCAAATAATTAATTAAAGTTGAAGATTCCACCTTGAAAATTAGAAACATTCATTCATGAACGTTCCAAAAATTTCTTCATTTTTCTTCACAAATATTTTTTGGGAATTTTTTGGGGTGAAAATTTCAACATTTCTAAAATATATATAATCTGTGTTCAGGTCACCAAGGTATTATGGTACCCTGAAACATATTAAATCTGGAAAATAACAAATAACCTATGAAAATTAACATATGATTGTCTCCATCACCAAAAGAAGATTGCAATTACCTGACCCTGCCCACTTTTATTATTATTATTTTTCAATTTTGTAATGTAACTGAAGTGACAGTCATCCACAAGACGATTTACCCAGATTGGGCTATTTTGAAAATAAATAGATCTAAACATCCTTATATGTAAATAAATAAATTTATATATATTGGCTACCTGATTGAACCAGGTATAGAAATCTGACGACCCTTTTAGAGTTTTTTGAAATTTATTCAATTTTTGGTGATTTTTTTTTCTAAAAACATAAAACCGTTGAATTTGTGACAAAAAGTTGGCAAAAGTCACATAATGTGTGTGTAATGTATGTGTGTGTGCGTGTGCTTGTGTGTGCAAATGAACAAAAGAATCACTCACAAACATCTGCAAAAACCCATGTCCAAGACATGAAGCCCATGTCTAGATTTCTTTCTTCTTAAGTGGGATCGGCATTGTAGACTGTGAAACTCATCATTGAACCCGCAAAAACTGGTGACAAAGCAAAACCCATCTATGTACTATGTATTTGGCCGGGTGGGCCACCCAAATTTCTGGAAAAGTATGCAAGGAAGATGAGGTAGGTTTTTAAGCCAGTGTTGCTCTTGTACCAACTTTTGAATATGCCAGAATGGTCTTGGTATTGGGTTTTTCTTTCTTGTACCAGGTTGGTATTGAGGGTTTAGGGTTTAAAAACCTGTCTAAACTGTAAAAACTCTAGTTAAAATCTCTTACAAAATTAAAACCAGAGTCCAAGTGTGGCAAAAAAAATTAACAATTTTTTTTCCATCAAAATTCGGCATAATTTTCAGAGGAGTATTGTGAGAGAATATTCCCTCTTATTTCTACTTTTCACATTTTGGCTACAATTTTTCGCACAGGAAAAAATAATTGCTGGCTGGTGCTGGTAATGGGTAATTTTTAAAACTTTCATACCAGTTTGGTCCGGGGTTTTATTTATTTATTTATGTATTGTTTTGTCAAGTAGGTGCACCGGCCATCATCCAAAGGAGGAATGAATGAGCCACATTTAGCTAGAGGCCAGACAATCAGGTAATTTTTAAAAAAAAATCCTGCCTAAAATTCATTTTCTAAACAACATGTGATTTTTTTCCTCAGAATGTGGCTACTTTTGTGTTCATTTCCCGCAATAAAAGAGTTTGTAGTTTGTACAATTCAAACCAGGTTTTTTCTTGTCGCCACAGTGCAAAAGTTTCCCAAAAAACAAAAAATAAAAACACAGGGACTCTGGTCCTGGTATTATGTCCAAGACTGAACTTTGAAGCAGCTTTACACTTGGCTTTTGAGACTTGATAAACAAAATCGGTACAAGGCTGGTATTACTCAGGTCCGTATCATGCTCATATAAGGATAATGCTAGTATTGCCTCAGCTCATTCCAGACAGGTGGGGTCCTTGCTACCAGTGTTGATACCGAGTGTAAGAGCATCTTCCCCAATGCTCAATGTGTGACCATGCACTTGGATGAGATTTAATGAGTCAAATCCAGTGAATCCACTGGAAACCCTGAAAATGACCCTACAACTCTGAGAGCCCTGGAGGAGCCTCTGAACAGTGTAATAAATACAATCAAATCGTATTTATTGACTGCTCCCTGTTTCTGATTCGCTAGATAGTTTGATTGGTCCAAGTGGGTTGCCAATAGTAGTCTCCCACCTACTTGCAGTCCAAGTTTCAGTTTTATGGGTGGGGTTGGAAAGAAGTTAATAACTAAAACTTGGATGCGAGAAACTTTTTTGCAGGGTCACATACGGCTCACGTACTGAGCGTTGGTGGAGATGCTCTGAGCCTGTGTACCCGACCGAATTTATAATCCAGACCAACGCTGGTTTAGCCTCATCCCCAAATTCCCTAGCTGTGTAGGAAACAATGTAAGAATGGAGTAAGACCATGAGGGGTGGCCCCATCAAGAAAAATGAGTTTCACTGTAGCGGCTAGCCTCAAATGATCATTGCGATAAGCATTGTGGCCTATGCTATGTCATCATCCATAACTTTGAATTCAGCAAGAATTACAATGTTCTCGTGAATCAATCGATGAGTGTTTCCTTTTCCACGCATTGCTCTTTTAAGTTTCTGCCTCTGCTTATTTGATGTTGCTTCTGACACATAATGGGCATGTGTCAGATGCGGTCCCTCCCATTTGCGGAAAGGGGCATCCAACAATTGTCCAAGACCCTTTTGGTTTCAGCAGGAACATCCATTTAGAACATTCCAACTTTGCTTTAGGGGGGATAATAAGGCTTCTTCCCTTGGCCCTCACTATATTCACGGGCTGCAGATAGGGTTCAATACGGCCCATCTGTCCACGGTAGTGAATAGGGGACGCCTTCCATCCAAGCTAGTGAATGCGGTCACCAATACTTTGAAAGCAGCCTAGATGATGAGGGTTGTTGCTACCAGTGTTTGGCTGGTATGTAGGCCTGCACCTGGTACCAACACTGGTATCAAAGGACTCTACTAGACTGGTACGACCTGAGGCTACAGGAGCCTTAAACCAGTACCAGCCTGGTAGGGACGGGAGGTAATACCAGCCTTCTATGGGTCTTAATATCAAGAATATACTTGTCAAATACCAGCTCAAACTCCGTCTTGCACTGAGCACCGGACGAGACTGGTATGTTCAATACGCCATACCAGGATTTTTCTTCCTGGCAAATTATGGCCAGATTTTTAAATTTTTTATAGGGCAGCTACCATTACAAAGGGAAAAAAGAGGGGGATAATCATTTAAAATTGCCTGAAAACTATTTTTTGTTGGGGAGGGTGTCACCATGCTTATGTTTACTTATGAAAGTTTTAAGAGTTACTTGAAATAATGTTGCCAGTTAAGTTGAAATCTGCCTGAGGATGCTCTGCACCCTGGCTCTATCAGGAAATTGGGGGAAAAAAAAACACCGGTCCATACCATACCAACACTATTCTACTACCATACAATTGCCACCTGCCCTGGACAGCAAGTTTTATTACCATGGTACCTAGGCTGGTTGAGCACTGATTAATTATTTATAAATTCATTTAAAATTCTTTAAAATATATTTGGCATAGTGCCTACCTACCTACTATGCTGAAAATCTGAAAGAAACTCTTAAGCACAATACCTTCATTGTTTAGCATAGTGCCTAATTGTAAAATATTATTATTTTTACTGCCAAAATGAATGATAAGAATAAATAAATCACTGGGCACCTTTCTGCTGAACGAAAAAACCTTTTTCCAAGTACTGCAGTATTTCAAATAGGAAATGTTTCATGACATTCCCAAAAATTGATATCACTGTTCACAGTAAGACATGGTGAACATTCCGCAAAGGAATATTCTGTCAAATCTCAGAGAAAATCATATTGTTTGGGAAAATTTCCCAGTGTTCCAAACACTTTTCAGTTTGGGGGCACGGTTTTTTTGGTCCATTTTCTAGCGGTGATTTTTTCAAAAACAAATTGTTGTTTTTACTGCAAAAAAGGTGCTTTTTTTGCAAAATATTTTTTTCCCAGAGTACTTGACTGGGAAAAAAAAACTAGTTTTGATAAAATTTTGGAATTTTTTCCAAAATTTTAATATTAAAAATTGAAATTTTAAAATAAAAAACCTCTTGTTTCTACAGTTTTCTACCAAGTATTCACCAAATTGACACTAAGTAATTCTTGTTCGGCTGATTATCGTTGCTAACGATGGTACATCTGAAAAGACCGCTCTGGATATTACAGTAAAAATCTAAAGATTACTGGGGTGGTTTTTACATTCCCAAAATAACCGGGACTGGGGGCCGCTTATTTTGGGAATGCCCCCACCCTGGCGCTTTACCCTACACATAGGCTAATACCTGCTCTTGAGGGCGTTTCCTTTTCCTTGTTTTTCTCTTTCTCATGATACCCAATGGGTAGCCTAGCTGCTGGGTATCATGTTGAAACTATTTTTTGAAAATAAAAATTTGGAGCAGGCCTTTAACTTGGCAAACCCCTCGGCACAGTAGGCTTCAACAGGTTCTCAGGCCTACACTTGGCTCCACATTGCATGGGCCCTTTTTTTTTTCCCTGAAAAGGGCGAAAACATATTTTTAAAAAAAGAAAGAGAAAAAAAAAGAGCCTCTGCTCATTCTGGAGGCGAGAAATTATATTATATTAAGTTACGCCAGCTGCATTAATTTTCAGGTAGCCAGTCACCAGTGTTTTTTTAAATAAAGAAAAGAAAAGAAAAGAAAAGAAAAGAAGTAAAAGAGCGGGGAGGGAGGGGGGGCCGCCATGTCAGCCTAGCCAGCACGCATGCATTGTCAGATTTTGTTGTAATCCACAAAAGGGGCAGATGATTGGCTGGGCTGACATGGCGCTAAAAACGACCAACACGTGTTGAAAACTCGTTGAGAGAATGGGTTCCACACCCCCACTCATGAGGCCGCCCACATCCGCTTGGGTCACGTGAAGTCGTCGTGGCAGCAGTGGGAATGAGCCCGCAGTGGGTTGGCGATCATGCACAACTCAACTTAGCCAAATTTGGCTACAGGTCAGAGGAGGAAAGCATAAGAATTTTAAATCCCCCCTATAATCTGGCGATTTGGTAAAAAAAAATTTCTCTAATTATGGTGACTTTGGATTTTCTTTGAATTTTAAAATTTTCACTCATAATGTGATGACGTGGGCCCATTTTTTAGCAAAAAAGAACTCTCTGTACCTTTCTCTCCTCCCCCCTTTTTTCCCTTCCCTTTCCTTGACAGGTTGCGAAGTTGTGCCCAAAAAAACTGTGGCCACCATCCGTAAGAAGGTTTAGCCAAATCTGGCTAAACACCAGAAATAAAGCACAAATCTTTAATCATCCTTCTATATGTTCGGCTACCCAATGAAAACCAAGTATATGAATCTTGTGAAATTTAACTTTTTCTTTCCCCTCACTTTTGGCAACTGGAAAACTACAAAATCATTTCCTTTCCAAATTTTATCTGTTTAATTTCATTTTTTGGCGAAATTTCACTAGTAAAAGAAATTCGCTGCATCCCACAACTATCCACAACAGTGCCAATTTTTGTGATGTAGCCAAAGTGCTGATAATCCATAGGAAAATTTAGCCAGATTTGGCTCCAAGATAGATATTCTGCAAATATGGAAAACATCCTTCCATATGTTTTGGTTACCTTACTTGAACCCATGTATAGAAAAAGCTTGGAAAAGCACTGGAATAAAGACCCTGAAAACTGGTTACATTCCCATTAAGCTAACCCATGCCCAAAGTTAGGTATCCAAACGTTGCCATAGGTTTTTAAAAAAACGATAGCAAGAGAAAACAATAAAATTGCAACTAAATTATTAAAGACTTCATGGTCACGGATTCGAAGTGTAGCCTTGTTACTCATGGACCCAGATGGGCACCACTGAATAGACATCTTTTGCCAAGTTAGAGCCTATATAATTTTTGTTCCAGCCAAAGATGAAGGCAGCATGAGAAGAATGGGCTGTTAAGGAACATGTCTTAAATAAACTACTGGTCACCTCATTTTGCAGGCAATGTGGGAATTATAGTTCCCTTTTATTTATTTATAATTGGGTATGGTACAGTCTTGTGCATGTAAGTGTCAATAGTCGTATATACGGTACGTAAATCTTGTGTATTTACACTTACACATCCAAATTTTTACACTTACACTTATCCTGTTGCAGTGTAAATATTTGTCAAATAGACCTACACGGTCCCGTGTAAATGTTTTAGGGGGTGTAAGTGTAAATACTAAAATTATTTGTAAAGTCATCCTGTCTTTCACCCCAAACCCTTCTTTCAGGGGTATCCATAAAGTAAAATATTAAATCTGGTAATGAAACGCTGAAACGCAGCATTTAATGTACAAGGTTCAAGACTAACTATAGTACCTTTACAAGTAGGAGCACTGAAACTATATGCAGCAACATAGGAGGCGTAAAGAAAAAGGAAAGACAGGGTGAAACTCAGTTCACCACAATAACTGAGGTCCCCCCACCCTTGAATGCTAATGTTTTTCTTTTTTTTTGGGTAGGTTTTTATTTTTTTGAATTTCACCCTATTTATGATCAAACTCAAGGTTCTAGTGTTGTTTTCCTTACTTTATAGATAATTTTATTACAGATGATAAATTACCATAGATTTTTGCAAAGTTATATGAATTAGTTTTGAGCGTATATATTTTGATAGTTTTTTTTTTTAACGCAATGGACCATTTAGCTGGTTTATCATAGAAAACATTATGAAATCTCCCCTCCTCAAGTAGAAATCACATTTTTTACATTGTTGTACATTTACATTTTTTTACATAGTCATGTAAAATCATATAAATATACATGTGTTTACATTTACATTGTTTTATTGAACCATGTATAATTCTATAAATATATTTATTTTTACACTTACACAGAGTGTAAATAAATTTCATTATGGGATTTACTGTAAGTCCCAAACCATTTACATGCACAACACTGGTACGTTAATCATCAGCCTATTCAGTTTCTCCTTATTCTAATGTGAAAGCCAACTGCAGCATGTAGGAATTTGTCCATCCATAATGGCATGGTAATAACCATCCATCCTCCTCTTCCTCTTCACTGGCTGCAATTCTTTTAGTGTAATTGTTCGGCATGTTACCCGGCATATTTCTTTTCAAAATGCCCCTCATTCTTTAAAAAAAAAATTCTCATAGTGCCCATCGGGTGTCAGGAAAAAAAAAAAAAAAAAGAAAATTCGGACCAGGTCTTTACACTCACACATTAAAATCTACGGTCTCCTCTCGGGCTTTACTTTACACTTCACACTATAAGAAAGCCAATTCGAAAGGTTTTTGCTCCTAGTGGATCTCATCCATGATTCAAGTGGCACCACATGGAGAAAACAAACCCTTGTTTCAGAATTTGAGCTCAAGTGATGTTATTTACAAGTATAATAAGTATATATCTTGTTGTTTTCTTTTTTTCCCCCTTGTAATGGAAGGCTATTCCACGTCTCAAAGGGATGACTACAAAATGTGTCTTTGAGTACAAGGACTTTGGGGGTGTCCAAAGGCAAGCACTAAACTGGTGCAATGAATTAAATGTGATACCAAGCTTAACAAGCATGACGCATACATTGTCCCATTCATTGTCCATATGTCCACTTTTATGATGCTTATGTTGTACAATGCAATCTGTTTGCCCACAATTATTTCTTTCATTTTATGTTTTAAAATGACTTCTTCCTTTTACCTTTCCTTCAGCGAAGTTCGAGTGTTGAGAGAACTTTGCATTGGCACTTAGACACTTACAAGCCTTTAAAGTGAGAAGCACTTTTTCAATAATAGGTACCCATGCTCTTAGGAAGGGGTATTAGTCCAGGTTGAAAATGACGACCAAGCAGTTTAGCAATAGAATATTTATGTGGCCATTGAGGTGAGGCAGCATGCACCCTAGGGCCCTAGGTTTTTTTTCTTTTTGGGGTGGAGTGAGAAGGAAGGAGAGAGGGAGTATTTTTTTTGCTGGGGAGAGTAGTGCTCTTCTGTCTATGGAGGTTTGCATGAGCCCCACTTGGCCAGCTAAGAAAATACTTTCTAATTTAAATTTAACCTCAATTTGGCAACACTTCACTTATGGTGGTTTTCTCTTCTGATTTATCCCAGATGCTTTGGCTCAGGTTGAATTGTCATATATATCTTATATATAAATTCACTACGTCCGTCTGACACGACAATTCTGCATTTTAATTTGTCCGTCCGACAGGGCGTTCCGACCCGTTAACGGTTTCTGCCATGCCGATTCTGTCTGTCTGAGTCCTGAAACCCAGGTCCTGAGAGCCAGGTCCTGGGAGAAAAGTAATAATAGCAGTATGAGAAAAAAAAAGTAATAGCAACAGGAGAAGAGTAGCAGTCCCAAGTGAGAAGAACAACAAGAGGAACCAATAACTGATACAGAGAACTCCTGAGAACCGGATTTGAGTTCTATGAGCGAGCCTGTCCGGTTCTCCGGCAGAACCGGCCTAACATTTGGTAGGTAGGTAGATCGTAGCACGACCGGGCCCGGGATGGATGGATGAAGAAGTGGGTACATAATGATGACGGATGGATGGATGAAGAAGTGGGTACATAATGATGACGGATGGATGAAGAAGTGGGTACATAATGATAACGGATGGATGAATGAAGAAGTGCAGGGGAGGAGGTTGGGTACCTTATGCTGATGGATGGATGGATGAAAAATGGATGGATGAAGAAGGGGAAGGAGGAGGTGGATCTCTGATCCCGGCATTCTGGTGTTTTTTAACACATTGTGCATTACGCACAGGGTACGCACTAGTATATATATAAACGAGAATGGTGTGCCGCATGGAAGCCACTGTGCTTCTGTTTTGGGGAGTGGGGGTCACATAGGTGCTTCTAATGGGGGGGGGGGGGGTGTTTTGCTCAATGCTTAAAAAATATTCATGACAGGCCAATCAAAGTCGCTCTTTAAATATGGATGCACCCCCTTACTAATTAATAAAAATAACAATATAAACCTAGATACGTAGTAGCTCACTTCCTTGTCCAATACACCTGTCCATGATGTTTTCTCTGTTTTGTGAAATAATTTTGTAGGCAAAAATTTGGGAAAACGTGTTTCCTCTGGCTTAAAACCACCTTTTCACAAACCAAATATTTAGGGGAAAAAAAAATCTGGGTTCATAGGGGCCAATATTTCTGGCAAATAAACTTCTGTTTAGAATTATTGTGAAGTGAAGGGGTCAACAAAGATGCAAAGATATATTTGAGTTTGTTGTAAGAGAACTTATAAGCGCATGGTCATTAGGACAGATGGTCAAGTCTTAAGTGACCGTCCTCTAGTTGTGTTTCCACGTGGTTTCCTTTTTTCTTTTTGGGACCTGAAACAACCGCACTTACTCCAAGTCATTTCATAACACAACTACACCAACTGTGCTTATAATATCCTTTGTGAGTATTTTTTCTGCTTTTTGCTTTGCTTGCTTATGAATCTCTGGCATTGTTCAATATGCTGTAGAGGGGAGTGGATATGGGATATTGTTGCTAGTTACTACCTATCTATCACCGGTAGATGAATGAATATCAGGTCCAACACCCATATGACACTAGGAATGGAAACATAGATATGACATGTGTAGCTTAATTTTACGTATCTATTGTGATAAGAAGAATATCACGTCCAACCTGCATATACATTACACTAGTAAGGAAAACATACATAGATGTAACATGTTTATTAGTGGCAGCAGCACTATTGCTGTTGCTCCCTTGGGCTCGGTTGTTAGCATTGCGCAAAAAGAGGAAAGAAAGAAAGAGAGGCAAAGAGCGACAAAGGGGAAAAAATTGCAATCGATGGTTTCCAAGAAAAAGGAAAGGGGTTTTAGTTCCATTTTAGTAAGAAGAGCCTTGATTGGTAGTTGAGTTGCAATTTCATTAAGAGGATTAGTTGTAAATCTATTTTGTAAATTTTTAGGGTTTGGTGGGGCATATGAGAACCGCTTTTTAGGGCAAAGGAGGAGGATAGTGACGACAACAACACCAACATCAATAGGCAACAAGATAATGAAGGTGAAGAGTTTAAGGGAGGGTGGGTTTTGTGTTTTTTGCTTTTCTTTTTTTTAGGTTTTGTTTTGTGGTGGGTCCTTTTTTTACGTTTTTGTCAAGCCCAAAAAGTTTTTTATCACCAAGAATCTAGTCCTTATCCACAAATTAAGCACAATATAAGGTTTCTACCATAAAGATAAAGAAGAGACTTTGCCACAATCTTGGTTTTTCTTGGTTGCAAAGGAAGTAGAAAAAAAAGAAAAAAAAAAAAGTGCATTGCAAATGTGTTCGTGTGAATACATAATGGCTAATCATTCACCAATAATATGTTTTTTGGGGTGTTTTTTTTAAAGAAAAATATTGAGTTTAAGGTGTTTTTCTATTATTAAAGTTGGGTGTTACTTTAATTGGGTAATCTAAAGAATAAAATATTAGAAGTTTTTGGGCCCTTAATCTTTGCACAATATAAGTTGTGTTAAACCCAATAAAGTAAAGATGATATTGTCCAAGGTTACATGGCAAAGTTAAAGTTTGGTTATCCTTTCAAACATGACCTACCTATTTGTGATGGTTCATTATCTTTTCCTTTTGATTTATTTAGTTTTATGTGGTTGGTTTTAAGGTTTAAAATTATTGTGTTGAAATAAACAATCTTTAAAATGTGGGGCCTATTTACAATTGTGTTCCTAATAAACTTCTCTCCTCATGGGCACAAAATGCACCATGTCCCTTAGTTCATCATGTCTCATTGAACCTTGTAGTTCACATCGCTCATTTCCCCTTTCACACACCACCACAACCCCATTTCCATCCCCTTTCCTATGCAAACCATGCACCATGTACTATTTCCCATTATCAACCCCTAGCCCTCTGTGTGAATGTGGAACCCCCAACCCAACATTTTTCGAATCCCTCTAAATAATACACATGTCGAACCTTCTACCCCTTCCATTCTATTAACCCCTATAGTTGCCCATGATCAAACCCCCTCAATCCACCCCCATCCTCCCAACACACCTACAACCTCCATTAAAAGCTTTTTGCCCCACATGTGGGTGTCAATTTACCTTTCAAGGGTTAACCTATCACCAACATTCCTATTAGGCATCTAATCTATCTTATCTAAACCTACCACCTTTTTTAGCCCAATAATTTCTTTTATTCCTAACTTGTCGACATCAGCATGGGTTTGGGTTTTAGCATTACATGTCCTTGGGTCCTTCCATTTTGGCTTTCATTGTCCTTCACTATACAATTGCATCCCTATCGCCTTACGACGTGATGTGTAAGTGGCATTTTGTTTTCCATTGGATAAATTAGCACAAGGCCCTTATGATGTGGCAGCTTGGCATTTGTTTTTCATGTTACCTTAATGGTGTTTTGTTTTATCCCTCTGAGAGGGGGGGGGCCACTAGGCATAAGGAAATGAAGATCCGACTTAAATGTTTTTTAGCACATAATTGGGAAAACCTACAAGATGAATTAATTTTTACGAACCCAAGTTTTGGTAGCAAGTTTGAGTTCAATGCTTCCTACCCAACATGATCTTTCAACTCATAAATGTTTTTTTCGCAATTTAGTCTTTAAAACGTGTAAAAGAATACTTTCAAGTAGCACGCATTCTAACACCATTTTTTGCCTGCACCCACATCCTTTCACACCATTTGGTTTGCACCGCTCTACATCCAAAATCAAATGGTTTCTTTCCATTTTTCTTAGAAGATTACGAACTAGACCAAGACTTTGAACTTTCATCTAACTCTTTCAAACTAGCATTCCAATTCATGCCAAATTTATCTACAAGTGGTCCCTTCACAATGGTCTTTGAACACCTCTGAAATTACTTTCACCCAAAAGATTCTGCGAATGGATTCCCATAGTTGTTTCAACTTTGCTTTCATATTGCACAAGGTCACATTTCATGTCGAATTACATTCATCCTTGGGATGGCCCACTTTTTAACCATGACCAAGCCTTTGAATGGAATTCGTCCCATTGTTGTATTGGAAAGATTGTATCAACTCATAAGCCACAATTTATGCCTTCAATTTCACGATGTCTTTGCAATACATTTATCTTTACACCAATTTGGAATGGCAACCAAGGGTGGATATGAAACAATAGTCCATGGCATTCGATGCACCTTAGACCTTGACCTGGTTGTTCTCAACTTAAATGTGGCAATTGTCTTCAATTCGGTGTTAAAAGGGGTCATATTTCACAAACTTCATGCAACATGTGGGGACATAATACAATTTATCCCCTTTGTTCATGCATTCTATGCATTTGAATATTCTTTGTTTTACAGTCATTGTAATCGTGATGGCAATGTCATAGTCATCCCATCTACCATGGGAATTCATCAAGGTGATCCTTTGGGAGGGGCATTATTTGCCTTAGCTCAGTTTAAGGTATTACGTTTTACAGCTAGCCATTTCCCTTCCTATTTATTTCCATACATTGTAGATGACATTCACATTGTTGGCCTCCCCTCCATTGTATCCTTTGCATTTGAACATTTTCAAACTACACTTCGTGTGATAGGTTTTTTTATCCAACCTAAAAAATGTGTAACATGGTTTCTTTTAGGCCTACCACCCAACTTAAAAAACCCATCCTAATTTAAACCAACATCATAAGCAATTACAATATTGGGGGTTACATTAAGCACCTCATCATTCAAATCATCCTTCATCAAAGATATCTTGCTAAAAAATGTTCAACATGTTGACCTTCTTCCTAGGTTGGGTAATGTATAGGTAGCCTTTGGAATATTAATTCATTGCTACGCAAAACCACCATCATATCTATGATATTGCACACCTCCCTTTCCCACCTTCATATATCTTTTTTTTTTTTTTTTTTTTTTTCTCTCTTTCAAGTGTTTGGACACCTCTTGGGTCTAGGGCCCTTTAATCATTTTAAACAATTTTTAAGTTGTAAACAAATTTTTCTCCCAATAACTTTTGGTGGCATCAAGTTCATACTGACATCCACCATTGCCCCAAGTAGCTTATTTAAGGAATTGGGTTCTTGTAACCTTAATCATAGCTACTAAGTTCATGGTTGATCAACATCCTTTCCTTTTTGAAGCCTTAATATGAGTCGACAACAAAACCTTCCTTTTCCAACAACACCTCAAATCAACATGTGATCTTCTACTACCCCTAGCACAAGCATGTCTCCCTCTTTTTGAACAACTCATTTGATAACAAATGGTTCATCTTCAAGATTTCATTTTGGAACGTTTGCACCATCATACCCTTTTTAGCATGTTTTTCGATGGGATACTCGAGGCCCATCATGCTTGAATTTTATTGTGTTTCGGTCTTGAGGCAAACACTTGGATTATAATTCGACTAATTTTCCTAACCCTTTGATTATTTTCCCCAATTTTCTCCACGTTGCTTCAAACACGGCTCAGATTACCACATCCTTCAATTGTAGGCCCCCCTCAATGTGTGTGCACACATCCCATCGAACTTATGAGTATCCTTTTACGTTACACCCATGGCAACAAGTGCATGGGGACCCGTGATGCAATTTGCGACACTTTTGTTGCCATTCTATGAAATTTTACTTCCATGTGAGACGAAAATAACTACATACGCCTTTCTCAAGCACATTTAATTCCTCCCATTGACGAGTTGACATTATGTTCACCAAAGATGGAATCTGCACCTTAGCTACTGTTGTTATAACTAACCCAACGCGTGTTACTTCCTTAATCCTACACAACTCAAGGATTTCTTGCTTTTGATGCGACTCAAGCCAAAGAAAGGAGTTACCATCTGACGCGCTCCTAAGTCCCTCGTTAGACCCACTTGAGGGTCTAAATATGTTGAATTGCGAAAAGTTGGGACTTGAGGGCCACTCTTGACTTCCAGCACTAAAAGGGGGTAGAGGGGCGTGCTAGAAGTCCCGGGATTAGACTAGGAAGAGGGACAAATATTATCTCACTCGAATTTGCATCCAAAACTAATCACAAGAGGGTTAGTTCACATTCGGGAACACCTTTGGGTGTTGGGACAAGTCACGGGCATTTTGACACACTTGATTCACCATGGCACGAACTCGAGGGAAGCCACCACCTTCCGCTATATAGTATTCTCTGCAATTCTCCACCAAGGCTACATCCAAATGGCTCTTTTTCGCGGGACTCCCAAGGAGGAATCTTGAAATTGTCCCGGGATGGAGTCCCGGAACTTTGGGAACTCATATCTCCCGACTGCGACATCCGATTGGAGGAGGTCTGAACCAAAGTTGTAGCTCTCCTCGAGAGCTTTCCAACGCCATGTCGCAATCCTTCTGCAGACGTTGGGAAGAGGTCGATTCCTGACTTTTAGTGGTTGGGAGTCCAATTGCCAGTTTGATTCTTGGCCCTTCTTTTGCCCATAACTTGGGCTGCATATGTCCAAATGGCTCATGAGAGGTTATTTTGGACATCTACACTTCAAAACCTTTCCAATGACATCAAGAACACCCCAATGCGAGGTGATTTGACCCCTACAATCGAGCTCTGAATTTTTGAGAGTCCCGAAGGACTCCAACTTCCCACTTTTGGGAGTGTGGGCTTCACCCTCACACTTAGCCCAAAGTGGGGGTGCGACACCATGACCAACACCACATCAATCAATTCTTCCCTTAACAATTGAATATTTGGGTGTTTACATAAACAAACAGTTGCATTCTTACACATTGTTATTTGAAGCCTAAGAGGGTTAGAAGGCCCTCCTCTTTTTGTTTTGGTTACTTTTCTTCGTCAAAGAATTTCTTTTACATTGCAAAAGATGTAAGCATCTTGCATCTTAAGTCAGGTAATGGTGTTAAGCCTAGCTATTTCTTGATTTCCACCCCTTCAAAACACACCCCCCCATCGCCACGACTAACCTATTATAAGCGGTTGGTTGTTGAGATAGAGAGTTTTTTAGATATACTTTGTGTTAACTTGTCGTCCTTTAGATTATCCCTTGTTTTAATATCTTTGTACATTTTTCGAACATGCAATGCACTTCATAAATAAAGTTTTACACAATCTTCAATATAATGAGTTTTGGTGTCTTATCTCCCCCCCCCCAAAAGTTTCATGGGGCATTTTGGAATACACCTTTAGTTAACCCCACCAGCACAACAACTCCCCCTTTCCCCCCACGTGTTCATTGTTTGCTTCTTCTGGATCTCCAGCTGTCTCTCATGGGCTGTGGCCCATTTCTTGGCCTCTGGCCGTGTTGTATTGTGCATTTTGTTTAACCCTGGTGGGGATTTTTGGTTTTGGTGTTGTAAGGCAGTTGATCTTTTGTTGGGGAAGGGCTAAACTTTCAATTGGCATTTCTGGGCCTCAACTGCACATATGAGCCAGTCACAAATATGCATACTCCAAGACCTGGGATCCTATTGACAGAAATAAATAGATAAATAAATTATAAATTAAAAAATAGCCTCATGTCTTGTCTACACTTGTAAATCCACTAACTTTTTCAACATTTAATTTACCAATTAATCAAAATTTGGCATGTTGGGTAGGCCATCTACAGCTTCCCAGTTAGACATCAGCCAAGTTCAACCATTGCATTCACTTTCAGTCACTAGAGCTCTCAGTCCACAACCTAGAAGGGGATGTAATTGCAAGTGCAAAGTTCAAAGGCATATACTTAATGCTCATTTCACTTGGAAAGTTGAGGACATCCCCTAAAGATATTCTCTCAATACATTGTGTACATAATAATGTCACTTCTTTTTTTTGGGGTTGGCAACAAATTTTCAAATTCCAAACTCTCAGCCTGCTAATAACCCTAAAATGAACTACCATAGTACCTTGGCAACTTCAACACATGTTTGTTTGAATAAGTAATTAATTTTTTTATAAATTCATTTTGACAAATAGCATATTCTTGAAGATTCAATATTTTCCTCTGAATTTTTTATTAAAAAATTCCTTTAAAAAATACAAGTTAAAAAATTTCAAAAATTTCCAAAGATAATAGAATTATTAGTGTGGAAGCTGGAAATGTACTACTATGGTATTTGGCATTATTGTGCTCGAGGCCTTATTAATGCTGCCAACAAAAGCACAGCCAACAAAAACAACCACAATGGGTGGATGTTTCTGTTTGGCACCTGCAAAGCATCACCAGGGTCCGAATATGAATATGCCCTTTAAAACATTCCTAAGCATATGCTTATTTAGTCCCCAAAGCCCACGAAGGATTAATTACAGGGTGAGTAAGACCCCAGCTCGCGGGCATTACCAGAATAAGGGTATCGCCTGAGGCAGCAGCCAAGGTGGTGGTGCTTGCATTCAGGTTGCACTCTCATCCGAGGGGCCTTATTGAGGGTAAGGCAACTGCCTCCCTGATCAATTTGCATGGATAAAAAAAAAAGGTAAGATCCCTCCGGTATCGCCAACCAAATCTTACTTGTTCGCAGTGCGCACAAAATTCCTGGCAGTTCTTTAGGGTAACCACATGTAAAATTCACAAGTTTTATCAAATTTTTATTATTGCTACAATTGGGGGGAAAATGAGTTTATTTTATTAAAAAAATCAATTATATGGACTCTGCAGGGAATTTTTTTGACCTTTTCTTTTTATTCAGGTGAAAAATGTACTTTGTAGATTCAAATAACTTATTAAAGTCACAATAGAGGCAAATGGGAAGATTATTTTTAATATATATATTTTCTGGTTAAATGGATGTATATGAATGGGTATAATTGACGGGAATTTTGTGGCCTTAGTTAGAGGGAATTATTAATTTTGAGTCACAATTTTCCTGATTTCCCATTTTCCCTATTTCCCTCTTCTTTGTTGGTTTCTTCAATTGTCTGTAATGAAGCGTGGTAGGTAGGTAGAAAGGTGGGCAAGTTAGTGAAAGTGGGGACTTCGGTAGGTAGGTAGATAGGTGGGTAAGTTAGTGGAAGAGGGGATTTCGGTAGGTAGGTAGATAGGTGGGTAAGTTAGTGGAAGAGGGGACTTCGGTAGGTAGGTGGGTAGGTGGGTAAGTTAGTGGAAGAGGGGAAGCAGTGAAAAAATGCCGCGGTATATTCTGCGAAACGACCCGAACCTATTTCGCAAAACGGAATTTGCGGGAATTAATTACCTGGAAGCACGGAATGAATTTTTACGTCGCGCGGAATATGCCGGTCGCTCTGACACGGGTAACCCGATCCGGTCGACGCCTGGGTCCGCCCGTGAAAGACCCGGGTCGAGAGCGCCGGCCGACCCGTCGTTTGCGCCGTCTTCTTCATCAGAAGAGCAGCGTTTGCTTGCAGCGAGTTACACGCAGCGCTCTCTTGGGGGATTATCTGTCGACCTCCGCATCTCCCGGGCTCCTTTTCTCCGTTCCCCCCCTCTTCCTACCAGTTTAAAATCCAATTTTTAGATTAGAATTTTTCCAAGCTTTCTAGCGAGTGTGTTGCAGCTCAGTTTGGTTCGTTGAGCTCTCTTATTACTCACCCTATAGCAGAAGAGAGGAGGAGGAGGACAACAACAACAAAAAAAGTCCTTCAGCCCTGGCTTACGAATTTTTTCATTGCAGTAATTGATATATGTGCGCCTTTGTATTGCTGTTGGTGACGAGGTGGTTTTCTGGAGTTGAGCATTGTGTGTGTGATCGATCGATTGAGAGGAGGATGAGTAATAGTTTCCTTCAATTTTTTTGAGAGAAGTCGCAGCTGCGAGAGTCAGTCTGGAGGGCAATCTTTCTTGAAGGCCAAGTTTTATTTATATCTTTTTGGCCGAAATGCCAGGTCTGTTGACGACGAGGCCACTGGTCTCTGCGTCCAAGGCAGCAGCTAGTAACACTAGTAGTTATAATAGATCGGCAGCACCTGCGATGACCAAAACACAGAGGACGACGTGGGAGGAAAAAGTTCATGATCCGATATCTTCTCCTGTTACGCTCCTTCATGTTTTGCCTCCGAAGAAGAAGAACATGTATGGTGCTGCTGTGTTCCGGCCCTCATCGCTTCTTCACGCATGTGCGCCAGCAACCACCAGGCCAACAACGGACGTAGCTGAAGTGGCAGCGCCCGAGAAAGGGAATCCGAATTTGTACGCCGGTGGATTGCAATCGGATAGAAGAGTTGATAGCCACTACAGCAGCAGCAGCGGGAGCGAGCACGAGCCTAGCTCCGTCTGCCTGGCTGCCATGGTTCATGAGTTTATGGAGGAGCACGAGGGAGAGAACGCGGGGAGATCCGGCCAGTCTGGCCGTAACTGTGAAGCAGCAGGTGCTGGAAATCACAGCAGTGACAGCAGCGACGACGGGAAGTCTAGCTTCGGTGGAGAGCTTTCTGAAATCCTACAGGTAATTTGGAAGCGACTCTTTCTTGCGTCGTCGTTGTCGTCTTCTTTGTTGTAACAAATTGGGCGCAGCTGCTTTTTTTTATATCTTGTTCTCTGCTTTCTGAAAAAATCTTGTATGCGATTGCTTTCCCGGAAGGTCTGTCTCTAGTAATGCGTCTCTTGGATCTGATTTGTCGCAGGGTTTGACGGCATGCACCAGCGTGACTGAAAGAATCTTGCTCTCCGAAGTCACCAAAGCGCTGAATGCAGCAGCAAAGGAGACGACGATGAAGAAGCAGCGAGGAGCATCAATAATCGACGACGACGAAGCTGCTCCAGCAGGGGACTGCTCCTCGTCGTCTCCGCGGCGGGCGGTCATGAAGCATCTTCGGTCCAGTGGATACAATGCTGCCATTTGCAAATCGCGATGGGATCACGCAGGAGGATTTCCGGGAGGAGACTACAAATACATCGATGTCATCTTGTTCGAGTCGTCCCCGATCGGCGGTAAGAGCAGCGAGTCTAGATTGTTGATCGATACGGGTTTCAGAATGCAGTTCGAAATCGCACGTCCGACAAAACAGTACAACGCTCTTGTGCAAGCGTTGCCCGCGATCTTTGTCGGAAGAGAAGATCGCCTCCAACAAATCGTCAATTTGATGTCTGATTCCGTCAAAGCCTCGCTCAAGAAACGTGGTATGCCGTTGCCTCCATGGCGGAAGCCGGAGTACATGCGCGCAAAATGGTTCTCGTCCTACAAGAGGACTACAAACCAGTCCGTGCACAACAACAGCAGAAGCAGAGTCGGCGGCAGCAGCGAAAAGGCCGCCGCCGCTCTCGACAGCAGCAACAGCAGGACGGACATTTCTCGCATCGCCGTTCGTGGCAACGGCTGGGACTCCAAGTACACCGATGAGATGGAGATCTTAGGGTATCAAAAGGCGCAAGCGAGGCAGATCATGAAGAAGGAGATGATAATGCGGAAGGGCCGTAGCGGTGGCGATGAGAATGCTGCTGCTTGCCCGATTCAGACGCTAGAGGGCGACGCATTCTTCAACAGACCTGTGCCTGGCAGCGAGCGCAGAGGAGACGACGACAACAACAACAATAGTGGACTCTTCTCCTCCTCTGTGGAACCTGTGATTGAAAACATGAACTGGGAGCTTCCTGCTGTACAGCCAAGGGTAAGATCTCAAAGACCTGCGCTGGCTGGGCTTGCAGTCATTTTGAAAGAAGCGGGTCTCACATCTTCAAACACACGGCCTAAAGAAGAGCAAGCAACGCTGCATCACCACAGGAGAAGCCTGGCAATCGTGTAATCTGATTTAGGGTACCCAATCATCCCATGAGCATCTGAGTGGCAGTCCTGCAGCAGCAGCAAGCAAATAGATTTGAGTGCTGTCAAGAGAGGGATTGTCGCTGTATCATAGATTAGATACTGTCATATAATCCATCCACAGGAAACCAATTTGTACATTGCTGTGAAAGATAGATACATATCTAGAGATCCAATTTAGTTTGTTATCCTGAATGGAGGGAAAGTAGTAGCCAGCAATACGTAGACAATCCAACAGTACCCAAAAAACTCAGAAGGTTTTGTATCAAGTCTTGTCTTTGGTTTTCCTTTGTTAGCTGTTCAAGGATGATGTGTTCTTAAGTACTACCCATGATCCTCTTGGTTCTAGTACACATGTATAATTGAGGTGGACAGTGAGAAAAAATATGGTTTTTGTGTTGCATTTTTTGAGAGAATACTTTGTGTAGATGGGTTTGTAGATAGATAGTTTTGGGTGTAAAAGGGTGGGGTCCTTCCACTCACAGGGGTTACTGGTTTTCCTTTCACATGTGGAGCTGTGAAAGACAGACGGGCTCTTTGAGTTTTCCTAGATCTGCAAGAAGTTTTTGAATGGAGCCGTTTTTTTTAGCAGCATGATGAACCCAGTTTGCTTTGCTGGCTGCTGGGTCTCTTCTTCTTCTTTCTTTTTGTTGCAATTTTGCAATGCTTTTTCATCACAAATTCTTCTTCTAATCTGTGTGTTCCTTGTTGCACATCAGAATTGGGTGTTATATATGATTTGTCTTTCTTTACCAGTTGTCTCTTGCATGGATGTCATCCTGTTCCAGAATTAGCACCAGAGGTTGTGGTGATCTGTCATGATTTTTCTACGTTATGAGTACAGGACTTCCTGGATGCAGTGGCCATAAAAACTTCAAACCCATATTGTGATAGTCTTCTTCAAGTGTGAAGCTGTGAAGACATCAAACCTATGTAGTGGGTTGCCTTTCACTTCTCTTTGTTTCATGCTCATCAGTTGCCAAGTTTTTGGAGACATCATAGGAGATTCTTCTCCTTGTCATGACTTGTAAGCCAAACTTTTGTGTAGATCTTACAAAGACACTACCATAGTACACGAATGAATTCTGCAATAAGTTTTGAATAGTTATTTATTTGTGTCCTTGAAGTGTGAGATACTAATTCATTCATATATGAAATTGAGACACAAAAGGACAGAGATAATAAAAACTTTGTTCCATTTCATTCAAAAATATAGATTTCAACCACCAAAATCTAGTTTGGTAGGATGAGGCAATTGGTAGACCTTAAAAATATCTACCCTATACCAACTCCAGTTCACATCATCCTTGAATTTAAATGCATTTCAGCATATGACATTAGTTTCCAATTTTTTTGGCTTATTATACAAGTGTATTATTCTCACAAAAGTAGGTGTATGGTGTGCTTGCACCCTTTGATATCCCCCCCCCTTTTCAAAATTACCAACAAACACAGGACGATTTTTCTTCCATGGTGGAACTTCTCCATATTCTTTCTACCGAAAGGAAATGTGGCCAGGTTTTATAGATGATTATTCATCCCACAATTCCCTTAAGGCCTTTCTCTTGTGGACAAATTTCATGGCATCCATTGTGCAATTTCCCTAATGCCTTTAGATCTTCATTCATTGTGCAACTTTGTCCAGTGCCTTCTTAAAGAGGAATGAGACTAAAACTTCACAGATTTTCATCCGTTGTGCAATTCCTCTAAATGCCTTATTTAGGGAAGTGGGGCTAATTTCTTTGGATTTTCATCAGTTGTGCAATCCCCCCCCCCCTTTTCGATTATAGCAAACAATGTTTTCACCTAATTATCCAAAGCCTCATGTTGTTTCCTATGAAAAAACATTGCATGTATCCACTTCCTACCTATGGTTTCCTAGATGTCAACCTTATGCTTTAAATTCCGCAGTTCTTCATCCTATAACTCCAGTCATGTTGTGTTGCCCTTGAACTCCTCATTCTCATTCTGCAATTTCTTAATGAACATTTTATTTTTCTGCTCAACCTTTGCCCTGTTCTTCTTCTAGATTTTCACATTATGTTTATACCCCTTCTAAAAATCTGTCTCCTTATCAAATTCCTCCTGTAACACACTGTTTTTTCCTTCTCCCCCATAACCAATCTATTTTTTAGAGTGTTCATCTCTATAGTCAAATTCCCCATATTCAAACTCACAATTGCCATGGTTTGAAATAACTCAAGTACCTTATTTGCTTTCATTACTTTTGTAGCTACCTCCTCCATAGACTTTGGTGTACTTGTCCATGTCGTAGGATCTCTAGATCCTTTTATAGATGATTCCAACTCATGTACCATTTATCTCCCTAGTTCAAATTCAAATGGGAATCCCTCTACACATTCTAGCTTACTAGGTGTTACATGTAATTTTGCTAATCTAAAATCTTCAAAAGTAGGTTGTGTCGCCACTTTCTTCATTTATAGTTCAATAGCTTGTAGACCTTCCTATATCTATTGTTATTGTTGTTACAAATGTTATTATAAATGTTGAAAATGTTTTGGCCTTGCAATGGTGTCCATCCAATTTTCACATACATCCTTTTCAAAGTGCAAATGTTCCTCACCCTTTGGAAACCTTATGTCATGTTCCTTCTTAACTCCTTAGCTTTGTTCCTTCAGTTGTTTCTCCTGTGGTGATGTCATCTGTGGTATCTCTTGCTTCTACTCCCTTCATTATTTGTTTTGTGGAGATGTCATATGTGGCACTATTGTAGTCTGTCTATTTTTTTATACCACTATTGAGACTACCCTTACCATTGTTGGCACTACTAATGGTTTTACTTTGCCCCTCATCATTTTCTGTGCCCTCAAATCTATGCTCTCATGTTCCCTCTTCATTCTTGAACTTGAGGCTCCTCTTTCCTCAGCTTTGTTCTTCCTTTTGAAAACGCTTCTTAGAGAGTCTATTATAGCTTTATTTATGTTTTCTAGTGTTGTCTGCATCTCCTTCCTAGTTCTTTTAAGCTTGGTTGGTGGTTTTTATGGATTGTCCTTTTGATGCACAAACAAATATTGAAAGATTTTTGCAAATACCAAGGCAGATTTACAAGTATATTTTTTATCCCCTTTATTTTCCTTAACATACTTATACCACCTATGACGCGTTCCTAGGTCCCTTGTTGAACCCACTTGAAGGTCCAACTATCTAGAGTTGCAGAAAGTTGGGACTTGGGGCACGCTCCCGACTTCCAGCACTAGAAAGGGGTAGAGGTCATGCCCGAAGTCTCGGGATTAGACTAAGAAGAGGGACTAGATTATCAAGCTTAAATCTGCATCCAAAACCAACCACAAGAGGGTTAGTTAGCATTCGGGAACACCTTTGGGTGTTGGGACAAGCCACGAGCACTTTGACACACAAGACTCACCACGACCCGAACTCGAGGGAAGCCACCACCTTCCCCCATATAGTATTCCCTGCAGCTCTCCGCCGAGGCTACATCCAAATGGCTCTTTTTCCCGGGACTCCCAAATTTGAGTCCCGAAATTGTCCCAAAATTGTCCCAGTTGGAGTCCCGGGACTTTGGAAGCTCATAACTCCCGACTACAGAATCCGATCGCAACGAGGTCTAAACCAAAGTTATAGCTTTCCTCGAGAGCTTTCCAACGCCAGGTTGCACTCTAGAATCGGATGTCAGGAAGAGGTCGATTCCCGACTTTTAGTGATCGGGAGTCAAACTGCCAATTTGACTCCCGGCCCTTCTTTTGCCCATAACTTGGGCTGCATATGTCCAAATGACCAATGCGAGGCCATTTTGGACATCTACACTTCAAGACCTTTCCAATGACACCTATTGAATTCTAAAGATTCAGCAGTCTCAGAGGACTCCAAGTCCCCAACTTTGGGAGTGAGTTTCATCCTCACACTTGGCCAAAGTGGGGTTGCGTGTCGCAACCCTACTTTGGCCGAGTGTGGGGGTGAAGCCCAACACTTGGAAAAGTTGGGAGTTGGAGTCCTCTGGGACTCCCAAATGTTTACAGCTCGACAGCAAGGGGCAAAACACCTTGCATTGGGGTGTTCTTGGTGTCATCGGAAAGGTCTTCAAACGTAGATATCGAAAATGCCCTCGCATTAGCAATTCGGATATTTGCAGCCCAAGTTATGGGCAAAAGAAAGGCCGGGAGTCAAACTGCCAATTTGACTCCCGACCACTAAATGTCGGGAATCGACCTCTTCCCGATGTCCGATTTGGGAACGCGACATGGTGTTGAAAAGATCTCGACGAGGGCTACAACTTTGGTTTAGACCTCGTCGCGATCCAACTTTGCAGTCGGGAGTTATGGCGATTCAAAGTTCCGAGAGTCCCGCTGGGACAATTTCGGGACTCCATTTCGGGAGTCCCGGGAATTTGTGCCATTTGGATGCCCCCTCTGTGGCGAGCTGCAGAGAATACTATAGGGAGTAAGGTGGTGGCTTACTCCCGAGTTCGGGCCGTGGTGAGTCTTGTGTGTCCAAGTGCTCGTGGCAAGTCCCAACACCCAAGGGTGTCCCGAATGCTAAACTAACCTCCCGTGGTTGGTTTTTGGATGCAAATTCAAGCTTGATCTTCTAGTCCCTCTTCCTAGTCTAATCCCAGGGCTCCCAACTTGACCCTCTACCCCTTTCTAGAGTTGGAAGCCGGAAGCGTGCCCTTCGGTCCCAACTTCCGCAACTTGACATTTACTGAACCCTCAAGTGGGTTCACCCCGGGATCAAGGAGCGCATCATTGCGACAACCTATCCAACTTGCTACACAAATTATTAAATATAATTTGTGCCCAATCTACCTTCTGCCCCTTCTGTCGCAACCCTAGCTTTGGGCTCGCGACCAAGGCAAGGGGTTGCAAGGTTGCGGGAGTCAAGAGGAAAGAAGCCCGGGAGTCAAAAGGAAGGAAGCCCGGGAGCAAAGGCAAAGGCATTGGAAGGGTGTGGGCGAAGAGGAGGAAGCCCGGGAGTCATCACATACTCCCGGGAGTCCAAGGAAGTGCGAGGGAGTGTGAGGGAGTGAACACTCACACTCCCAAGGCAACTCCCATTTTGGGAGAGGGAGTCCCGGTGGACTCCCGAAACTTCAGAGTGCGAGTTGAAGGGTCGAATCTCAATGGATTGTTGCGCTTGTAGTACCGTTGGAAAGCTCTTGAAACGTAGATGTCTAAAATGGGCTCGCATTGCTCATTTGGACATCTGAAAGGCAAGTTATGGGCAAAAGAAGGGCCGGGAGTCAAACTGGCAGTTTGACTCCCGACCACTAAAAGTCGGGAATCGAGGTGTTCCCGAGATCCGATTTGAGAGTGCGACACGGCGTTGGAAAGCTCTCAACAAGGGCTACAACTTTGCTTGAGACCGCGTTGCGATCGGACTCTGCAGTCGGGAGATATCGGCGTCCAAAGTCCCGGGACTCCAACCCGAGAAAAATAGCCATTTGGATGCCACCTCCGTGGAGAGCTGCAGAGTATACTATAAGGGGGAAGGTGGTGGCTTCCCCCAAGTCCGGGCCGTGGTGAGTCTTGTGTGTCCGTGTTGCCCGTGGCTCGTCCTAGCACCAAAGGTGCTCTAACTATACACTAACCACTTTGTGTGGGTTGTGTGCAGGCCCGTGTAAGTGAATAAGCTTGTCAATTCTTCCTAGTCCCATCCCGGAGCTCCAACACACCCCTCTACCCCTCCAAGTGTAGTGAGTTAGGGAGCGGCTCTAAGTTCCAACTCTTCCGCATTGCCACATACTTGGACCCTCAAGTGGGTCTACAAGGAACTTGGGAGCGCGTCACCTTTTCTGCTCGCATTAATGTAATAACATTTTTGTTGCTAAAATATTGTACCTTCTTCCTTTGATAAATGACATATATAATGGCAGGATATCTGACAAAATATGGCAGACCCAAACCTTTTGCATTCAATTGATTTGTAGAAGAATTTACAGGTGTAAGTCTACAACTTTGTAATGCATGAATTGTTAGTGACTTATTGATCTGTCCTCTCGACTCTCTTACACACCCTTCCAGACATTCTAAAATCATCTACAATAAGTTGTTTGCTAATTACATACACCTTATCCTTATGCCCAAAATAGATATCTGATATAAAAATGTGTTTAGAAATTCCAACATTACATTAGCCATCGGTGCTTCCCCCCCCCCTCATAAACAAAGGAACAAGCCCTACTTTAAAAGCCTAATATTTTTCCTTAGCAATATCCTTCCAATTCTCCATCTACTCTACATGTTTATCATAGTTTTGTTTCGTTTGTGTCCACATGAATCATTTAGGGTTTGGAATTTTAATACCTTCCTTTAGAAGTGTAGCTCTGTTTAGGATTGCATGTCTTCTCTTCACTACCACTTCTACTTCACGTTGTTCCATCTCCATTACGCTTTGTTGTGCTTTTGCCATTGTCTATACCTCTATGGCTTGTTGTATTCTCAACTTTAGTTTTGTGGATAATTGTTCTTCCTTTGTAACAACGTTTTCCTCCCTTGCGTCCTTTTGCACTTTTTGTGCCTCCACAAAATGTTACTCTTTAGCTTTGTCTTCCTCTGATTCTTCAATGCACATCGAATCTACTGATGTAGCTCCTAGTTGTATCTGTTATCTTGCATGTCAAGGTCATCTACTTTTGCACAAAAACTCAACTACAGATGTTCTAGTTGTATCTATGTCTTGAATTATCGTTTGCGCAAACTGTATCTTCTCATTATACACCTTCCCTTCTACACATTTTGAAAATGATGATGAATGGGTGGCGACTTTACAACTGAATATGCAACATTCCTTCTTTCTCTGCTATTCTCAACTCCTCATTTACTTCTATTCTTCTTAACAATTTCGCTTCCTCCTCCTACCTTCGTTTGTGCTCATTCATGTGTTTCCTTTTCCCTTGCTATTCATTGTAGTTTCTTAATTACATTCTCTGCATTCATATTGTTGTGAACTCCAAAACTTTGAAAACACGCACAATTTCCAACAACAAACACAAATTGCTATTGACATGTACCCCATTTTTCTCGTCTTTGAACATCTTGCTTGCCACATTCATTTTTCATCTACCTGTTGTTTTTTAATTAACGCATGATCCTTGAAATTAATACGGCCCATCATTACAAGTTTATTTGTCCCTTATACAACCACGTGGAAACACTTAACATCATCATTATGAATGAATATTGCAAATTTCATGTTCTGATTATTCCACATCTGTAACTCCCTACATTATCAATATTGACTCCACTTCATTCACCTTGTGCAACTTTTGTTGATTGCGCCCATTTATCTACTAACTATGAAAACACATTTGGTGCCTATATCGATTTTTCTATTAATTATGCCTATAATTTTGATGATTGTGTAAATATTCTTAATGACTGAGTGAATATTATTACTGATTCAACCAATATGCTTATGATCTTTAGATCTCTACATCCCAAATCTCGCACTTTTATAATTATTGTTCATCTACAAATCGAAAATAGAGAATGTGTTCACTTGTTGGATCTACGATATGTTATTTATCTTCAACATTCTCCATCTATGGTTTCTGTATTTCACATCTTTCATCATCGTCCTCTATGTTAGAATTCGCCTTTTGAATTCCATTTGTACTATGTTCCTAATATATTAGCATGTGTTATTTTTTTTTTGAACTTTAAATTCCATGTATTTATAAGGTTTGAACTTATTCACATTGCCCAACACAGGGTTAGTGACGCGCTCCCAAGTTCCTAGTTGAACCCAAGTTGGGTCCAAATCGGTCAAACAATGGAATTGTTTAGAACTCAGGGCACGCTTCCAACTCCTAGCACTAAAAGGGGTAGAGGGGCGTGCTAAAACTCCGAGATGGGACTAAGAAGAGGGACAAACTTTAGTTACTCATTCGAACCTACATCAAACCAACCAACATGTTGGTTAGTTCACTTCTTACAACACTTTTAGTGCTAAGACAAGCCACGGGCGACCCTAGACTCACAAGACTCACCATGGCCCGGACTCGGGGGAAGCCACCACCTTCCTTTATATAGTATTATCTACACTTTTCCACGGCACCTACATCTGAATGGCACTTTTTCTCGTGACTCCCAAGGAGGAATTTCGAAACTGTCCCAGTTTGGATTTTTGGGATTTTTGCGAGCTCATAACTCCTTGCTCAGACCTCCAATTGGGATGAGCTCTAAAGCAAACTTGTAGCTCTCCTTGACAGCTTTCCAATGATGTGTCGCATTTCACCTGCACACACTAGGGTCGGGTTGATTCTTGACTTGTAGTGGTCGGGAGTCAAATTGTCAATTTGACTCCCGACCTTTCTTTTTGCCATAACTTGTGTTGTAGATGTCCAAATGTCTTGTGCAAGCCCATTTTTGACATCTACACTTCAATAACTTCCAATGATATAAAAAACACCCCAATGTGAGGTGTTTTGACCCTGCAATCGAACTCTGAACTTTCGGGAATCCCAGAGGACTCTTAAGTCCCCATTTTGGGAGTGTGAGTTTCATCCTCACACTCTCCCAAGATAGGATTGCGACACTCTCCCCCACTAGAAGAAAAGGTCAATGTTTACATTAACACTTAAATTTTTTTTCAACAATTTTTGGATCCTTGGCCATCACTTGTCGAGTTTTGCGACTGGACCTTGTCTCAAGTTAACTTAGGTGTCCCCAAGTTTCTAAAACTTTCTTAACAAGTCCAAGAGGGTTTCATAAAAACCCTCTCCCAATGCTTCGTCAAAAAGACTTAAACTAGCCTAATTAACGAAGCCCTCACTTGGGAGGAAACTATTCCATCCTTCCCCTCATGAAAAATTCAAGTCAAGTCTACTCTTGACCTAAGTTACTTGACATGACTCCTTTCCAACCTTGCGCCTTAATCAAAACAATCAAGCCTTAACTAAAAGGTTTGCTTATCAAGGTACGTGACGCGCTCCTCGGTCCCGGGGTGAACCCACTTGAGGGTTCACCAAATGTCAAGTTGCGAAAAGTTGGGACCGAGGGCACACTCCCGGCTTCCAACTCTAGAAAGGGGTAGAGGGTCAAGTTGGGAGCCCCGGGATTAGACTAGGAAGAGGGACTAGAAGATCAAGCTTGAATCTGCATCCAAAAACCAACCACGGGAGGTTAGTTTAGCATTCGGGACACCCTTGGGTGTTGGGACTTGCCACGGCCACTTGGACACACAAGACTCACCACGGCCCGAACTCGGGAGTAAGCCACCACCTTACTCCCTATAGTATTCTCTGCAGCTCGCCATGGAGACTACATCCAAATGGCATAAAATCCCGGCGGGACTCCCGGAACTTTGAACCGCCATAACTCCCGACTGCAGAGTTGGATCACGACGAGGTCTGAACCAAAGTTGTAGCCCTCGTCAAGATCTTTCCAACGCCATGTCGCACTCCCGAATCGGACATCGGAAAGAGGTCGATTCCCGACTTTTAGTGGTCGGGAGTCAAATTGCCAATTTGACTCCTGGCCCTTCTTTTGCCCATAACTTGGGCTGCAAATGTCCTAATTGCCAATGCGAGGTCATTTTCGATATCTACGTTTCAAGACCTTTCCAATGACACCAAGAACACCCCAATGCATGGTGTTTTGCCCCTTTCTGTCGAGCTTTGAACCTTCGGGAGTCCCGGAGGACTCCAAATCCCCAACTTTTCCAACTTTTCCCCTAAACCCTTCACCCTCACACTTGGCCAAGTTAGGGTTGCGACAGTACGAGAAGCAACATTTGGGTTTTGTAAAAACCCAAATCCCAAATTACACGATTAAAATATGCAAACAGGGTCATGACTTCTCGTGTTGGCCGCCACTACCATCCAACCTTTTGGGATGCACTTAAAGTGTGTGCATGTCCCCGCAAGTTCACTTTGTTTGCCTCCTCTTTTGGGGCCAAGGTTTCTCTTAACCCCAAAATAGGAGTCCGATTTTGATTTGGGCTTACGCAAGAGAATTCCATTTGTTTAATGCCATTTGACAACCCTATTTGCACTTATACATTATTTTCATGATAAAATCTTTTGGAAGTTTTTAGCCTTTATTTCACTTGCAACTTGATGTGGTACATTTTATGTGATTCCCTGCCTCATTAAAAGAAAGGTGATGTCCTCATCAAGTTCTATGTCTCTTCTTTGCTGGTCTAATGTGGAATTCTTCTATGGCTTCTTGGGCATGCTCCATGTCGAATTCATTCACCCAAGATGCCTATATTGGATGGTATCCTTTCCATTTAACTAGATATTCTCGCTCTCGTCTTCGTAGTTGCCTTGACTTGAGCACGACCTCCACTTCAAACTTTGGTTCATTATGAACCAAGTTCGGTGGGGGCCTTGAGTTGTGCTCTGGATTAGGCCTTGAGGCATCATGGGAGATCAACTTCAAAAGAGATAGATGAAATGTGGGGTGAATTTTAAAAAATTTCAGTAGTTCTAACTTGTAAGTGTAAGAAAGTTTCTTTTCCAACACTTTGAATGGGCCTGCATATGGCCCAAGAATTTGTGACTTAAGCCTTCTAGCAATTGGAAATTCTTGATGTTCAACCACACTTCATCCCCTTTTTGAAACTTCATCTCTTGTCGGGACTTATCCGTAAATCCTTGTACCTCTTGTGCACCTTTTCCAAGTTGGCCTTTGCCACCTCCCACAAGCGCCGCCTTTCTTCATCAAGTTGTGTGACCATTGACACTTCCTCACTTGCATCACTTGGGGTGTGTCCATGTGTTGCCCAAGTCATGGGCACAATTGGTGACTTGCCCGTCACCATTTGAAAGGGGGTGGACCCAATTGCGGAGTGTTCCGAGTTGTTGTAACAAAACTTAGCTAACTCCAAATGGTCCACCCAATCTTGTTGATCCGCCGTCACATAATTCCCTTAGAATTGTTAGATCACCAAGTTCACCCTTTTGCTTTGTCCATCAATTTGGGGACGGAAAGAAGTGCTCATCTTGAGCTCCGACCCCATGTGCTTCCATAAGGCTCACCAAAACTTGCTTGTGAACTTTGGGTTTTGATTCGAGACTATGTCCTTTAGGAGGCCATGATGCTTGAAAATGTGTGTGAAGAACAACTTACCTATTTCTTAGGCCGTGGCTTCATCCTTGGTGAGAATGAAATGTGCCATCTTGCTAAATCGATCCACCACTACCATGATGGCATCAAAACCCCTTGATGGGGGCAAGCTTACCATGAAATCCATGGACACACTTTCCCACAGCCCTTTAGGAATTCATAAAGGTTGCAACAAGCCTGTTTGCTTCTTGTTAAGTGTTCTATTTTGTTGGCAAGTCAAGCAAGTCTTCACATAATCCTCCGCACTGTCTTTCAAGATGGGCCAATAATAGGACTTCTTGAGGAATGTTGTGATGTGTTTTGCACCACCATGGCCCGCACGCGGTCCATCATGACTATCACAACCCCACTTTGAAGGAGTGTGAGGATGACACTCACATTCCCGAAATGGGGGATTTGGATCGAGACCTAAGTCCCAAATAATTTCGCATGCCCCGAGTCCTAAATAATTTCGTTGTTTGATTGACTTGGACCCATCTTGGATCCAACAAGGGATTTGGGAACGTGTCATTTGGTATCAAAGCTTTGGTGACGCGCTCCCAAGTTCCTTGTAGACCCACTTGAGGGTCTAAGTATGCGGCAATGCGGAAGCGGTTAGAACTTGGAACCACTCCCTAGCTCATAACACTTAGAAGGGTAGAGGGGCGTGTTGGAGCTCCGGGATGGGACTAAGAAGAATTGACAAGCTTATTCATTCACACGGGCCTGCACACAACCCACACGAAGTGGTTAGTGCATAGTTGGAGCACATTTGGTGCTAGGAAGAGCCACGGCTCGGACCTTGGGAGTGAGCCACCATCTTACTCCCTTTTTGAACTCATTCGGGACCCTCTTTAGTGTTGGGACAACCACGGGTGAACTCGGACTCACTTTGACACACTACACTCCGGGTTCGGGAGTAAGCCAGCCCTTACTCCCTTGGGGGAGGAAGCCAACACCTTCCCCCTTGGGGAAGCCATCAGCTTCCCCCTTATAGTATACTCTGCAGCTCGCGGCCGAGCCTGCATCCAAATGGCTTTTCTCTCCCGGGACTCCCCGGGACTCCCAGGACTCCAGCGTGGGAGTCTCGAAATCGCGCAACTTTGGACTCCCGCGACTTTGAAGCCTTATAACTTTCGGAGCAGACCTCCAATCGAATTGCCGTCTCAAGCGAAGTTGTAGGTCTCGTCGAGACCTTTCGAACGGTATGTCGCACGTTCTCTGCACCCAAGTATTTCGGGTCGATTCCCGACTTTTAGTGGTCGGGAGTCAAAACTGGCGGACTCCCGGGAGTTCGACTCCCGGGCCTTCTTTTGGCCATAACTTGTGTTTCAGATGTCCAAATGAGTAATGCGAGCCCATTTTAGACATCTACACTTCAAGAGCTTTCCATTGATATAAAGAGCGCAACAAGCCATGGAGTTTTGACCCCTCAAAATGCTCTCTGAAGTTTCGGGAGTCCTTTTGGGACTCCAACTCTCACCAACTCCCAACGTGGGAGTTCACTTGGGAGTGTGAGGGTTCACTCCCTCACACTCTTTGCACTCCCGGGAGCATGTGATGTGACTCCCGGGTCTACTTCTAGGCCCGCAACCTCGCAACCCCCTTGCCTTGGTTGCAAGCCAAATGCTAGGGTTGCGACATTTGGTTGAACTCGATTCACTTGTCAGGAGTTTTGGATGGCACCCGAGAAGAACTACAAGCAAACACAAGAGACCATGTTGGAAGAACCCATCGAAGACCAATTAGTTTCGCCAGAATCAATTGGGGAGGAGGAACCAAGAATCGGGAGGACCAAGATGAACACGAAAGTGAAGAGGAGCAACGGAGCTCGGTCTATTCACCCAGGAACAATTGGAAATCCTCCTCAAAATGAATAGGCCTGACTTCTAAAAATGCGGGATTCCAACCAACTAAACTTGGGAACTTTGATGGAACTTGTGACCGAAAAGTTGTGGATGTTTGGTTTGTGAAAATGGAGGATTATATACATGTTGCCAAGGTTGGACGACATTTGGCCGTGGAGCTCGCCTAATCCTACTTGAAAGGCTATGCCGCCATGTGGTGGAGGACAGTGAAACAAAAGGAAGGGAAGAACCATGGCTACACTTGGGAGTTCTTTAAGGAACGCGTCGAGTCCGAATTTGTCCCAAGGAATTCCAATTACATCTCACGGTGCAAACTCCGTGACCTTGTGAATGGCACAAATGACCACTTGTGGCAATATGCGAGGGCTTATTCCGAACTCATGCTTGAGATTCGGCACATGCATGAGCTGGATCGCATGTGCCAATTTGTGATGGGGCTTCCAACTTGGGCCAAGCGGAAGCTTGAGGAGAATGGCCCTCCTCACTATCCGAGGCCATCATGAAAGTGGAAGGCTTCTCGGATGTGGGGCGGGGTGAAAAATCCGGGTTCAAGAAGGACAACAAGTTCTTTCACAAGAAGTTACGCCATGAGGGAAAATGGAACCGAGGGCAAGAAAGCCCAAGAAAGGAAAAGCCCAAACAGTTCCAAGGCTTGGGTTCAAACCCAAAAGAAATTTTGTGAAAAAAGAGGTTCCTTTCAAAGCGAGTCAACCCAAGGGAGATGTTGGGATGAAACCCAAAGGAGCATGTTTCAATTGCAACAAAGTGGGGCATTACTCAATCTGGTCACCGTGATGATACGCCATTCTTCTTCCTTCCTCCTCATGATCTTCTTTCGTTCTTCAGACAAAGACAAAGAGAGTCCTTGCAATGGCAGAAAAAAAACTCCGGTACCCACAACCCAAACCCAGCTCCAAAGGCAATCCAAACCCACTGCCAAAAGCTACAAGGAAACACACACACACACCCACCCACTCATTCACACTCTCTCTTTCTCTCTCTCTCTCTAGATCTTTCAGAGCTGCATTGCGGCAAAGAACAACAAAAGGGGCGAGAAAACAATATCCTCCCAACAACGACACTCTAAAAATAACACCAACCACACACTTGCAACAACAAATCTGCACGTTGCAACAGCATTCACGGACATGGCGGCACCTTCCTTGGCAAGGTTTAGGGTTTAAGGTCGAACTTGGCACAGAGAGAGAGAGGGAGAGAGGAAGGTCTATGAGATTTTTGCTGTTGTACATAGCTCTGGGTGTTTGAGCTATTGCTACTGATTGCGTCTATGAACATTTTTTCTAAGAGATGGAGGTGTCACACAAAGGAAAGGAACGAGTTCACTTCCTAAGGTTTTATGCTCTGCACTAAATCCTAAACCCTAGGCTTTTTGTCCAAGCTTTTGTAAATCTATTAGATTTCAGATACTAGGCATTGGAAGAGAGACAGAGATCTGAGAATGGGTATCGGGCAGTCCAAAAAGGGACAGTAGTGGAAGTTAGATCTGGAATTTGTTTTGCATATTCATTCTTCTTCTATCGGCCATGAGAACTTCGCAGAAGTTAATGTTGTGCTTGGTGGGTTTGCATGTGCTGAGAGATTATAAGAGCTCTTACTTCCTGCTTGAGAGAAGCTTCTGGACAGCCTTTGGAGCTTCTTCAGCTTCACAAATTTGTACAGAGAAGCTTCTCAACAGTTAGATTAACTTCTTCAGCAGTGCTCACAAGTTTGCAAAGAGAAGCTTCTCAACAATTAGAGCTTCTTCTTCAGCATTCACAAAGTTTGTAGCTCCATTTTTGCAGCAAAAGCGTATCTCTAAAAATAGCCTCAAAAGATAAGTCTCCAACACACAACTGAGCTTTTGCAATTCTCGTTGATGACTGACCATGCATTGCAAGATTTTTGTATCATCCTTTATCTATGCAGTTTTCAGATTGCAGTCTGTACTAAAAGGATTCAATTCTGAGTTGCAACACTTGGAACATTAAAAAAAGGGAAAGAGGCTCATTATCACAATACATAGAGGTGGCAGCAGCTCAATGTCTCACCCCCACTCACCCTGCCCACCACCGCTTCCCCACTACAAAACATGGAACATGCAAAGGGGACAAAGAATACATTGCATTTGCATTTGCAGCAGAAATTGATGGGTTCAATGGTAAGAGAACCTCTTTGGAGAAAAATCCATGCCTACAATCTCTCTCTCTTGCTCCAAAACTGTAGAATGAATCAGTTCTAACAGGGTCTATGGTCCAAGCAGTGATTCAGATTAAAAGAATCTCATTGCAAAATAATTTCTCATGCACGACCCACGCCCCAAACCCGAATGTGGCCATCAGTGTATCCACTATAAAGTGTGCTTCCATCTGCACTCCAGTTCAAGCTGATGCAATATGGTACCTGCAAGACAAGGCATTTCATTTAAAGCAATGCAAGCATTTTGTTGCCAGGAGGTTACTCTACTTCATGCTTCTCACAAACCAAATCACCAGAGAAAAAGAGGTTAAGTGTCAGCGGCAGACTGGCTTTCTTGTGAAGGGTAAAAAACAGGTTGAAAACCCCAGGAACCCATACAATAAAAGACCAGACCAGACCAGACCAGGCAACAATGAAGCTGAAAGCAGAGAAGATAGTTACATTGCAAAGACAGAATCTCAATGGCGCACAGTTAGTTAGATCTAGATCAGCCAGCTTCATATTCAAGTGTAAATCAAAGTGGGCAGAGATTCCACTGTGTCCCACATGTCCTTGCAAATCAGAATTAAGTTTTCACAAAGTACTGGGATTATAGATACTTACAAGGTAAATAGCACCTGAAAAGAACAGAACAGAAAGATAACCTGACAATAAGCTATCAGACCTCACAACATAGCAGAAACTGGTCAGCAAGCAAGCATAAAAAGGAGAAATTCAACCCTGAAGAAAAGACAAGACAAGAAGAGACAGCAAGACCTTGAACAAAACTGAGGAGAGGGTTTGAAAAACATTGACAGTTGCATGCATGCATGTTTGGTGACCTTAGACAGCAACATGTATGGTATTGACCACCTTGCAGGAAGGAAGGAAAATCAGATCAAATCAAGACTAGACCCAAAGAATCTATGCTGGCCTGCTGCAGCCACATGCACAACAAGCAAGCTGCAAGGGTTTGATGACAACCCTTTGTAAAGCAATCCTCAAACCCTATATGACGCAAAGTCGGACGGGAATTCTGATGCAGGATAGTAGTGTGAAGCATGGTGGGAAGAGGGAGAGAGAGAGAGAGAGAGAGAGAGAGAGAGAAACTGACTGAGTGACCCACCTGAGCCTTCTTGCTCATGAAGGGGAATTCGGGACGCAACTCATCCACAACGCTCTTGCTCTCCAAGTCCCATATCTTGATGCACTGCTGCGTAGCCGCCACAAGCCAGTACCTGTTAGGGCTGAAGCACAGAGCGTTGATGATGTCGCCGGCATCCAAAGAATACAAGCGCTTGCCTTCCGCCAAGTCCCACAGCATGGCCACACCATCCTTGCCGCCACTGGCGCACAGAGAACCATCAGGCGACACAGTGACAGTATTCATGTAACCCGTGTGGCCGATGAGGTTGGTGCGCAGCTTGCAGTTGGTCAAGTTCCATACCTTCACCAGCTTGTCCCAGCCACCGGAAACGATGACAGGGTTAGCCGTGGCGGGAGAGAAACGCACGCAGCTCACCCAGCCACTATGCGCATCGGAGTCCTGGATGGTATACTTGCACTCTCCTAGGGTATTCCATAACTTGATGGTCTTGTCTCGGGAGCCGGAGACGATCTGCCGGTTGTCGGCCGAGAATGCAACGCTGAGAACATCCTTGGTGTGGCCAATGAAGCGTCGTGTCGTTGCGCCTGTGTTCAGATCCCACAACCTTAGGGTTCCATCCCAGGAGCCCGACAACGCAAACTGGCCGTCTGAGGAAATAACGACGTCCTGGACGAAATGCGCGTGGCCAGTGAGACGACGTCGAGCAAAGCCATAATTGCCTTCTTCTCTGGTGAGATGCCAGACGATGATGCTCTTGTCCCGGGAGCAGGACAGGATCAGGTCCGGATTGTCAAGCGGACATGCGATGGCCGTCACCCAGCCTGCGTGCCCCTTTAGTGTCCCCCTCAACACAAGCGTCTCCGCCATGATTGCTGCTGCCGCGGCTTCCGGACCTTCTTCTTCTTCTTCTTCTTACAACGCCGCTGCAGCAACGGCAAACGCGGGGTAGAAGAAGAGCGGCGAACAGCGGCGATGGCGAACGCAGAGAAAGAAGTCTTAAGGAGAGACGACAGAAGTTTTCACCAAACCCTAAATCTTTTTCTCCCCAAACCCTAAAACCCCGTCGAGCCTGAGACCCTAGCCCTAATAACTCCGTTTTGACCTCCTCGTCGATGAAATGTGAGTGTACAGAGACAGGTGAACTATCTAGATACAGCCCGGCCAGAGTGAACCAGCAGTCACCAATGCCCCGGTTGGCCGTTCTGTCTATAGGATGGGCTGCATTTTTTCATCCAGATTCTGACCCTGCCTTAACTAGCGTTGTATCACAGTCAACCGTTTTTTGGCCGCTGGCGTTTAACTGTGTTTTTTTTGGGGCCTAACCCACCCACTCATTTAAGAACCCTATTGACCTAGCTACCTTGCTGACCTAGATCTTGGATCTGCCTACCAACTAACAGCCAAACTCCTACCAACTGTCTGTTCTTCCTTAAACCTTCATTTCTTGACAAAACTTCTTCTTTCTTTCTTTTTCCTGAACTTTTATTTCTTGACAAACCTCTATCTTTCGAATTTTATTTTATTTGGTTAAGTCTCTATTTCTCAACAAAATCTTGTCTGCAAAAATTATAAAATAATTTTATTTTAAGAGAAATTAGTACATTGAAAGGTAGATAGGTAGGTCAGAGTCAATAGAAAGGAGGGGAAAAAAAAAATTAGACCTAGAATTTGTTTTTTCCTACATGGACCTAGAACTTAACCAATGTTCACTTGGGTTTCATCCATCCAACAAAATCCAAAATTAGTTGTGCTGGTAAATGTCGATTCAATTTGGCCCATAAGGGGGGGAAGGCAATACCAGAGGCGAGCTGAGGCAGGAGTCAAGCTTGAGCCCACTTTTGGTAATGCTCTCAATTGAAGACCTTATCAAACATAAAGAAACTATGGGCTTTTTATTTTTAACCTTTTAACATGATGCCTGGCGGGTACCTACTGAATACTCACTTAGTATCATGGGAAACAAAGTAAAAAAATGACACAGTGCATTTCAAAAAATGAAATGCGTACACACGAGGCTGGTACATTTTCTAGACGCACCCTTAAAAATTTCGTAGATGTTTTTATGTTAGGGGAAAGTACGGGTTAAAGCCCGAGTCCATTGGCTTTACAGGAGTAAGGGCCCAGACCATGAGACACAGAGTCAAGTGCAAGCACGATTGTGGTTGGAACCACACAGGGTATCAATATAAAAATTGAAAATGTTGGACCCGCTGGTTATCAATTCATTGTCAAAGTAATGCCCTCAACAATCAATTTACTCATGAGTTTGGGTAATAACCGTCGCTTTCATTGCAGAGGTAGGGTAGGTTATAGGGTTTTAGTTCTAGTTTTATTTTATGTTTTCTATCATAATATGTTTAGGTTTTTAAGATTGTTAATCTACTGGGATGAAATTTCAACCATCTAGATATATTATTAAAACTTGAAATTTCAATACCTGGCTCCCAAGAGTCTTGTTGGTGCTTGGAATGATGATATGTACCAAATGGGTCGATTGTCTATTGCTTTTCCAAAAAAATCAATAACTGAGTAATAGGTTATCAATATGCAAGTTATAACCGGATGTTTTCTCAATAAGCCGCCAACACAGGTTTGAACCAGTGTGATGCATTTTGTTGATTTTGTTTTTGTTTTTTATTTTAGAAATCAAAGAACCTTCGGTTCTATGTTTTTTTGAAAATTTTCAAAATAAAATGAACCTCCATTTCTAGGTATTTGAAAATTTAGAAAGACATGGCAATTCTCATGAAAGAACTGACAAAGAACCAGTGGTTTAGGGTGCGGTCTTTGCCCTGGTTTTTTAATAATTGAAACCCCCATTACACATCAAAACTAGTCCTATGAATTTTGAGAGATACCCATCGAGGGTCCATATCCCTGACATTACACACAATTTAATTTTATTTGGTTTTTGTTTTTTGAAAAAGAGAGACCAGCTCAACACTGGTTTGAACTTGCAATAAGGGACAGATCCATTGTGTGATGAGAAGCATGTTTTTGAAATATGGACTAATTAATCCACCCTAAAATACCAAAGTCAATTATCCAATTTGCACAACTTCAGTTGAAACCTAGTTCAAACCTTTCCCATATCCTGATTCACACTGATCTAGCACTTAACATTTAGTTTATGACCCGAGTCACTTAACATGCCTTGAAATGCTCCGAAAAGGTGCATTTGCAAAATTGAAATGCCCAACACATTTGAGGTCAAACTTCAAAATAAACTACCAACAAGTTTGAAACTCCTTAGTGCATGTTATAAAACATGTGTTATCCTTGTAAAGATTGGAAAAACACACAGACACAGGGATATATAATCTCTTACCCAATTCACTGTCAAAAACATTGGCATGTTAAATTTGGCACAAGACTGTCTACAAGTTCGATATTTCATTTGCAAGTTGTTGACATGTAAAAGTAGTGCAGACTTTATAACACTGCCGTTGCCACAAGTTGTTGCCCACAGGATGACACAACAATTGTAGTAGAAGAACCCCATCCTTCTAAAAAGACTACAAAACTGGAGGGGGGGTTTAACGCCCCCTCCTTGATCGGCCCCTAGAAGTGACAACCTGTGGGAATTGTAGAGGCACAGGTAGTGTAACTTTCCACTTACCTTGCATGTTCTGCATGGAGTCACCCAACTCTTGCCTCTCCCCAGCAGAACATCGCTCAAACTTACAACCCAGCTCTCGATAGTGAGGCCGGAGCTCAGACAATGTCATTTTTAACTCCACTGCAAGGTCAAAGGGATCAGTCTGGAAATCATCGACAGCTAGCCCCAAAACAAGGACATAGCTGACCAGCAAATCCCTATGATCCTTCCCTCTCTGGCGTCCTCCAAACCTGTCATCTGTGCTGAATGTTTCTGATGTGAACTGCTTTAAAAACCTGGCCACTACAACACCTGGGATGCTCAACTCGTCTGCAAGATCAACAGGTTTTCCATGGCCTGAGAGTCCTGGGTTCCCCAAAGGATCCGCTGCTGCTTTCCTTATAAGAGAAGCTGAAGCATTATTGAAGGTTAACAGATGCCTCAAGTACACCAAGATGTGTGCCCGCTTTTTATTTCCTTCCTTGTCACCCTGTGACACAAAGGATTGATCATGGGTATGTCAAGAAGCTCTTACAGAAGCTAAACCTGGCAGTTACGCATATGTCAATTGCAAACCCCCTTTTTTCCTTCCCACTAGAAGTGCCTGCCAAAACCGTCAACTTCAGAATGGAGCACAGAGGAAAACAAATCCAAAGATGCTCAAAAGGACAACAAAAGTAACAAAGAAAAAAGTGCCCACCTCAACTCTTATCCTTTGAAGGCGGCTGAGCACAAAGTTTGGATATTTGTCACTATGGCGCAAAGCCTCCGCAGCCGATGACTTCTTTGCTGCCACCTTGATCTCTTTCACATCCAATGCTTTCCACTCCTCTTGCATGATCAGCCTGTCTAGTGGATAAGCTCCTTCAGGTGTTGTAGCTGTTACATCATGAGGTGGTAGATTGCGTGATAGAGACAAATTGGCCTGTTGTAGGACTTGGTCAGTGGTAAGAAGCGCATCATTTTGGCCTGCTTCCTGAAACAGGGTTTCAATCTCTTCTGCATCACCTAATGCCTCTTCCTTAACCACTCCTCTTTCAGCTTGCAGTGCCTGCAAGATGGAAAATACCACCAGATTTCACTAACAATTTTCAACAGCCAATGATTCCATGAAATGAAATGAAGAAACTGAGAGATATTATCTACAAGAAGATGTGACCAAACTTTGAGATTGTAGAACCTTCCATTTTGATTTTGCTCCAAGAGAAATCAATGAGCTCTCCTGAGGGTGTTGTCACAATTTTCCCCTATTGCATTCTTCTTCACATGTGGTTGGAGCAGCAGAAGACCTACCTGTGAGCGGCTCTTCTGATTGCCAAAAGTCTCTGTGAGCTGTCTCCTTTTCAGCAATCCCATCTCCCGTGTCTGAACTTCATGTGGAGTGTCATCACCTGTTGCTGCTTTTGCATCTTGATCATAGTTCACTCCTCTGATTCTTGGCTCCATTCTGAAAATCTAGAGCAATGGCCACAGTTAGGGGAATTACAACACCATTGACAGCAGCAGAAACAAAAACTCGTTTTGTGGTCGATCCTTTTTCTGCGATCATCCTTTTCTCTGCCGAGGGAAAAAAACCAAGCAAGAGACAACAACAACGACAACAACAACAGAGTAGGTACCTTTTCTCCACCGAGAGGGACGAGCTTCAAGGAGCCCTTTTCCTTGTCAAATACGCCGATGACATAACTGCAAGGTTGCCAAGCTGCAGCTTCTGCCGTATAATTCATGCCAACAAAATCGACCTGCCCTTGACTTGTTGCCATCACCAACTGGTGCTGCTTCGCCTTCAATCTGTCGCTTCCTCGATAAACCCTAATGTCTGCCGGCCCTGTACTTTCCTCGCCAGCAGCAGCTACTCCTTCAGACTTCGCCACAGGATCAAACCCCGTTGGGAAGTAGGAAACAAAGGGTCGAAAATCCCCTTCGTTCCCCGGCACATAATCCATCTTCACTTCCAGAGTTTCCCTTCTCTTCTTCTTCTTCTTCTTCCTGTGCTCTTTCCGTGGCGTCTCCTCCATCTTCAAACTCCTCTACTGTCAGGCACGCAATAATGGCTTGTCTATCTCTGACGCAGCTAAACACTTCAGAACCCCTGAGGAAAAACAACCACGACAACGTCCCCCTTTACACTCTCCAATGCGCAAAGTCTGTGGTCAAGTCGGGCACTTTTCGAAAGATAGACCAAGAGATCGCCAAACCCTAACCCTAACCCTAATCCCTGTAATCCGGAAGCATCTCCAGATTTGTTGTTGCCGGGATCTTGGTTGCGTCATGCATGATCGACTCAGGATTCACTGTACTCGGTTGCATTGATATGCTTCTTCATGGCTGCTCTGTAGTCTCAATCAGAATCAAATCGAGGTGGTTGTTTTGTGGAGGATGTGGCCGATATCTGTGAGGACGGAAGCTTGTTTCTCCCCGAGTGCGGAGAAATGGTATTTTGTCGTCAGAACCTAGATGAACTGATAGACTGACAATGCTTCTTGGGCAACCCTTAGGGATTACAACCTCGCAGAGACGAGATTGTAGAGGTCGACAGCGGCATTGGAACTCATGTTTCATTGATGGCATCAGAAGTGCAGTTCTCAGGAATGGAAGAATGGCATGTACGCGACTCTCTCTCTCTCTCTCTCTCTCTCTCTCTCTCTCTCTCTCTCATGTTTCATTGATGGCATCAGGAGTGCAGATAGCAGGAATGGAAGAATGGCATGTACATGAGATTTTCTCTCTCCCTCTCTCTCTGTCTGGCTGTCTCTCTCTGTGCAAGACAATGGAAGACCAGCAAAAGCTAATTGGAATCTCTCATCGCATAACAGCTACGATTTGCCTTTTTTCAGTAGAGACAGGTCTTCTTATTCATGTACAGCAAGTTCTTAGTTTGGATTTTGCTGTTGCTGATACCGACATGCTGAGAAAGAATTTAACCCTGAACTCTGAATTCCTTCGACCATCACTACAGGCCAAGCAATTGTTTTGAGCTGTGAATGTAGGTGCAGATGTACAATGACAATATGTGTGTAGAATGCCTGTCAGAATGCACACAGGGAGGGTAAAGAAAACCTATTGAGAAGAAGCTTTTATTGGTTGTTGTTGATTATGAGAGGTGTCCACAGTGAAAGCTCAAAAACAATTTGAGAGGTTTCTGTGCTTTTATGCGGTCCTTGGTTATCATTGACCGGAACCTGGAATCTACCAACATTTTTCTTCATAAGATCAAGGATTACAGTTCCCTCTCTCATTTTGTTTCCTCTCTTCTACTTTCTCTTTCCTTGTTTAGTTTCTCACATGGTGCATTGGGTAATAGACAGTGTCCTTTCATATTGATGTATGTGAGAGGTTTTCACAGATGAACATAGACTCTCTGGACTTTGTGCACAAGCTAAGGAAGGAGGTACAAGGATGGTAGTGGAACCCATCTTGGGTGAAAGCAAGCTGGCTACCATGTCACAAAGCTCCCCACAAATTGGTCACATTTCTCTTTCAAAGGTCAATGATGAAAAACCAGACAAAGACTATTCTAGGTATGTGTGAAGAGTGCCAGCAACTGGATTGACATGGTCCTAATATTGCATGTGATACAAGAACAATCATGAAACAGTTTTATCCCCTCAGCAACTAATGTTGGATGCACATTGTTGTTGCTGATAATAGGCTCCTAGATTTTTGTGTCTGTTCCTTTTATTTTCCATTTGGTTGTTCTGAAGTTGGTTTTGCTTGAGTATACAGGTTCATAAGAACTATACATAAAGATGGAACCTGGAGTAGAGATTGTAATGCAAGTGTCACCTCTGAAATAAGGGCATTGGTTAAGAGGGAGCGACTTCAAGATGTGCTGCAAGGTCTGGAGCAGTGGGGTATTAGCTTGGATGCTTCCATGTACAAGTTGCTTCTCCAAAGATGTACTTTGACAAAGAATCTAGTTGAGGGCCAGAAGGTGCATGCACATATGACTACAACAGGTTTCATGCCAGACATTCAGCTGTCAAATGCGATATTGAATATGTACTGTAAGTGTGGGTGCTTGAGTAATGCTCGCCAATTTTTTGATGCAATGAAAGAGCGAGATATGATTTCGTGGACTTTGATGTTGGGAGGGTACACCAAAAAAGGGCTGAGCAAAGAGGGGTTTGAGCTCTATGAACAGTCACAAGTTGCAGGGATAAGATGTGACAGGATCATGTATGTGAGTATTGTCAGCATTTGTGCCAGCCTTGGTGATGTGAGGAAGGGCAAAGCTGTCCATACTGACATCAAGAAAGCTGGCATTGCAACAGATGTCATCTTGGAAAGCAACCTTGTTCACATGTATGCCAAATGTGGGAGTATGAAGCTTGCACATGAAGTGTTTGATAAGATGGTGGAGCGGAATGTTGTCTCATGGAATGCAATGATTGCTGGATCAGCACAGAATGGAGATACTGAGGAGGCATTTGAACTTCTCCAGCAAATGCAGCATGAGAATGTGAAGCCTGACAGAATTACTTTCACAAGCCTTCTTGGTGCTTGTGATTCTCCAGAAGCACTAAAACTAGGACACTGGGTCCATGCCAAAATTATCAAAGCTGGATTGGAGGCAGATGTACATATTGGAACTTCTCTTGTCAGCATGTTTGCCAAATGTGGCAGCACACAGGATGCCCGAAAAGTGTTTGACAAAATGGTAGTTAGGAATGTTGTCTCATGGAATGCAATGATTAATGGATATGCAGAGCATGGTCAGTGTGATGATGCCATAGAAGTCTTTCATCTAATGCAGCACAAAGGTTTCAAGCCTAACTCAGGGACCTTTATTGGCCTCCTCAAGGCATGTGCCAAACACACATCAGTGCAAAAAACTGGATGGGCTCCTGCCAGAAGCATACCGGCTGCATTGGGGTCAGACTTCAAACAAGGACAGTGGGTACATGCCAATATTATCCAAGCTGGATTGGAGACAGATCTCCGAGTTGGGAATGCACTCATCAACATGTTTGTCAAGTGTGGTAGCATACAGGATGCCCAGAGAGTTTTTGACAAAATGGAGGTTCGGGATGTCATCTCATGGACTGCGATGATTGAAGGATATGCTGAGCATGGTCCATTTGGGAAGGCCAAGGAAGTTTTCTGTCAAATGCAGTGCAATGGTATAGAGCCTGACTTGGTGACATTCATTTCCCTTATCAAGGCATGTGCCAACCAAGCATCCCTGCAAGAAGCCAGATGGGTTCATTCCATCATTGAGGTGGCAGGATTTGGGTCAGATCTTCGAGTGGCAACCAGTATGGTCCACATGTATGCCAAGTGTGGCAGTGTCATAGATGCTCGCAGCATCTTTAACAAGATGGATGAACAGGATTTGGCCACATGGAATGCCATGATTGTAGGTCTTGCTCAACATGGGTATGGCAGAGAGGCCCTCCAACATTTTCATCAGATGATACTTGAGGGTCTATGTCCTAATGGGCTTACATACCTTGGTGTTCTTTCTGCATGTGGCCATGCAGGCTTTGTGGATGAAGGACTTGGCTATTTTTTCTCTATGTCAAAAGACTATGCCATCTCACCTACAGTTGAGCACTTCGGGTCCATGGTTGACCTTCTTGGCCGTGCAGGGGAGTTGGATGAGGCTGAGGACTTTGTGAACAAGATGCCTCAAACTCCAGGGGCTGCAGTATGGGGATCCTTGCTTGGCGCTTGCAGACTTCATGGGAATGTCAGGTTAGCAGAAGTTGTGGCACGATTTTTGCTTGGGTTTGACCCACAAAATGCTGCAGTCTATGTGTCACTTGCACATATCTATGCCACTGCAAATTTGTGGGACAAAGCCACATCATTGAAGAAGTTGATGGGGGAGAGGGGAATAAAGGAGGCAGGGCTCAGTTGATTGTGGTGGATGAGGGTCATTCATATGCTGTCAGAGAAGTCTCATTGACAAACCAATGAGATAAACTCAGAGTTGGATAAGTGATTGAAGAGATTGAGGAGGCAGGATATTTTCCAGATACTTGTTGGGCATTGTAGGATGTGGTTGAGCAGAAGACAAAGCAAAACTATGTTACCACAATGAGAGATTGATCATTGCTCTTGAGCTCCTCAACACATACACCAACAGTACTATCCACATCCAGAATGACTGACCTATGGTTTTGTGGTAGTTGTCATTCTGCAGCCAAGCTTGTCTCTGATTGACATGGAAAAATAGTGCAAAGGGATACCCTCTGAATTCCATGAATTCAAGGGTGAAATGTGCTCATGTGGTGATCATTCGTTGAAGATCAAGAGCATATTATACCTTTAGGGGGCCCCTGCATCCATGAACAGACAGTATGGCAGGGGCGGATACTCACTCATTGTTACGCAGCCTCATGGGAACCTTACCCATGGGTTGTTTTGCAGCTCCATCATCTCATACTCAAAAAACTCACAGGGAGTTTTGTGATGAAATTGTGTAGCTGCTATAATGGACATGAAACAGTAGTAGAAGTTTCTCTTTGCAAAGGTCTGACAATGGCAAAAAGTTCGTCTGGGATGCTGCTTGCCATTCCAGAGTACCACAATCCATGATGAAGTTCATGATCCAAAACCTGGTAACAGAACCATAGAGGACTGAGTGACTGTATATCATTCTCTCTATTGTTTTCTGCCAACACATTGCTTCACTAGTGTAAATCCTCTTCTTCACATCCACAGAATGGCTCTTCACAGTCATATGTACACATACAAGATACAGAAACCAGAGAAATTTACATGAAATTCTTGAATTGTTTTGAAGTACATGGATAGTATGATGGAGCTGTATGGCTCCTTCCATCTTTGTGAGCATCTATGGTAATTTTATTGCAGCCCCTACAGTAGCAGCAGCAGACACTTTTAGACCTCTTGCTTACAAGAAAAAGTTTGCAGAGCTCCAAGAGAAATGAAAGAGAGGAAAAAAATGAGGAGGAATCAATAGAAGCAAATTCCGAAGATGTAATTTCAAGTTTATGTGGACAATTCCAGGTTCTGGAAAATTCCATGTTCTGGAGGCAATTAATTGTAGGTTCTGTAATTTCAAGTTATGTAGGCAAATTCCAGGTTCAATGTAGGCAATTATGTATGCAACTCCTTAAGTTTTTTGGGATTTGAATGGGAGTAGAGGGTAGAGAGTGTCAATATGTGCGACATAAATGAAAGCGGAAGCAATAGAACAATTCCAAACATGTACTGCAATTCTGGGTTCCATAATTTCAGGTTATGTAGACAATTCCAGGTTCTGGAAAATTCCATGTTGTGCAGGCGCTTCCAGTTTGCAGAGTTCCATGTTATGTAAGCAATTCCAGGTTCAATATCGGCAATTCCAGGTTGTGGATTCCTGGTTATGAAGGTAATTCCTAGTTTTCGAATTAGAATGCGAGTACGGTTAAGGAGTAACGAGATTCCAAGCGGCCCCAGCGTTTATATTCTGTGGAATTATATGGAATTTCAAAATTCCAAGCGCGTGACGTGTACATTCCGTGGAATTTCAAGCGCGCCTTCTTCCCGCCCTCTCTCTCTCTCTCTCATCCCTATTTGTGTCTCCTGTACTGTCCGCGTTCTTCTCTCGTTCTGCAGTGTTTTTGTCAATCGTTGTTGCAGGGTTTTGTTTGTAATTCTTGTTTCGTTTTTGGCCTCCTGAGATCGACATTTTGTGGCATTATTTCTGAACATTTTTTCCTTCCTTGGTTTTTTTCAGATGTGGGACTTGTATTGTGGCGGTGAAGAAGAAGAAGAACGCGGCTCAAGGTTTTGTTTTTTGTCCAGTGGTTTGTGTTTAGAACTTTGACATAGATTTTGTTGTGCGGTTTTGTAATTGTATGTTTCTAATCATTTGTGAGGAAGAGTTGGGATCTTTAGATGATGATGATGATGATGTGGCATAGACGCTCTCTGTAGTACCTTTCTCAGGACGATCGCCGCACAACTGCGATGTGAGCCTCGGCAGCCTCTTCTTCTTGCACTATGTAGAGAAGTGCTAGAAAGCGGAGTTGCTCTATTTTTTGCAGAATCCGTCAGGTTTGAACAATGGAGAGCTGATGATTATGGATTCTGTGCGCGCGGAACACAGCCACTGCTGCTGCCAGGACTCATGACACACATGATTCTGCTGATGTGCTCAATCTAGATGGACTGTTCGAGCAGTAGAACGGTGGACTAGAGAACTAGAAAAGCGGCAGCGAAAGATGCAGGGGTTTCTGCGGGCAGGGAGTCCTCGTGCCATCCGATGGCGGAAGGGCGAGCTCATCGGTTCAGGTTAGCATCGTTGAAGACAGAATCTTGTTGGCTGCCTTCCTTCAATTCCAAATGAAGATGGGGACCTGTTCAAGCATGCTGATCAAAAAAATGCATTGTTTCAAGGAGGCAACAGAGAAGGTCTGAAAATTGCACAGGAAAAAGCACTTTTCACTAGTGGATGCAGAAGCTTCATGTCCTCCTAGGTTTAGGGTTTAGGGTTCAGACGAGGTGCTGGTCGTATCCATTCTTCTTCTGCCGCGGTGTTGTGACTGTTGCTGTAAGCCTTTCTTTGTTGCAGGTGCTTATGGCTGTGTATATATGGGCCTCAATCTAGACTCTGGGGAGCTTATTGCAGTGAAGCAGGTTTGCATCTCAGTGAACAACATCACAAAAGAGAGGGCACAAGCACACATCCGAGAGCTTGAAGAAGAGGTGAAGCTGCTGCAAAACCTTTCCCATCCCAACATTGTGTGCTACTTAGGCACAGCTAGAGAGGAGGAGGCCCTTAATATCTTTCTCGAATTTGTCCCTGGAGGTTCCATATCCTCTCTCCTTGGGAAGTTTGGTTCCTTCACAGAGCCTGTCATTCGGATGTACACACGGCAGCTGCTAATGGGTCTTGAATACCTCCATAGCAATCATATCATGCACCGTGACATTAAGGGGGCAAACATCCTAGTTGACAACAAGGGATGCATCAAACTTGCAGACTTTGGTGCATCCAAGAAGGTTGTAGAGCTTGCAACAGTCTCTGAAGCAAAGTCTATGAAAGGAACCCCATACTGGATGGCTCCTGAGGTCATTTGTCAAACAGGTCATAACTGGCAAGCTGATATGTGGAGTGTTGGGTGCACTGTGATTGAAATGGCAACAGGCAAACCACCTTGGAGTCAGCAGTTCCAAGAGGTAGCTGCATTGTTCCATATTGGAACCACAAAGTCGCACCCACCCATCCCTGCACATCTTTCTCCTCAAGGGAAGGATTTCCTTCTCAAATGTCTGCAGAGGGAGCCCAGACTGAGGCCAAGTGCAAGTGAGCTTCTTAAGCATCCCTTTGTTGTTAACTGTGACATACAAGCAGGACTGGAGGGTTTTGAGGACACGCAACAACAGGTGGCTGATGACTGGCAACAACAGCCAAATGGACAGAGCAGCATGTTGCAATCTGCCAAAGGTACACTGAGACAGACTGACAATGGCAAGCCCAGTAGTGAGACTAGAAGATATTCATCTTTTACTTTCAATGCTTCTCCATACTTAATGAAGAGATCTGACAACATCAACTGGGCTTCCAATAGGCCTGGGGACTCATATGTGGATGACCTCCACTGTTCAGTGAGGCTGGACTCTGTGAGGTGCAGTTCTGCAAACTCTGATATTTGGGATGAGAGATACAACCCAGTATCAGAACCCTCATTTGCGGATGGCAGCAGCTGGAGGCATAATCTGACATTGAATGGAGGCTTGTCTGAAGGGCCTGGTTGTCATGAAGATCTGGCCACCCCAGGATCTCAACAAATTGAGGAGGATCTGAGAGAGAGGGGATGGTCCCTGCAGCAAGAGGAGGAAGATGAAGTCACAGAATCAAAAATTTGTGCCTTCCTGGATGAAAAGGCTTTGGAGCTGAAGAAGCTCCAAACACCACTCTATGAGGAGATTTTTGAGAATTCAATTAGGAGCTCTCTGTATGAAGACTGTTTAGGAAAACCTAGGCCTCTGGAGAGAAAAATGGTACCTTTTGTAATTGTGAACCAACCATCACCCAGCATTAGCAAATCACTGAGCAATCTCAGTGGACAGTCAATGGGGATCAGAAGCAGTCGAGAGATTGAGATGAGTGAGAGCTCTGGGAGTACTGCTTCCAGTGGCAGTTTCTTACCTTCATTGGAGATTCCTTCTATAGGGTTGAATGGATGGAAATGCCTAATTAGTGATATACCACAGCTGCTACCAAGCCCCACTCTGAGTTCTAATGAGCGTCAAAGGCTCTGGAAAGAGGAACTTCTCCAAGAGCTTCAAAGAAAACGAGAGGAGAGACGAAAACAGTTGTCTCAACAGGTTGTTTCAATGTCTCCTGCTGTGGCATGTGTGACCCATTCCAAGAATCCAAGCTAGAACATGCCTGCACATCCCTGCTGCAGGATTCATCTTTTCTACAGATTCAACAATAAGTCTATGGATAGAAGCCCCTTGCTGTTTGCCCTTGGGGTGTTTCCATGGAGCACTTATGTTCAGAGGTCAGATGTAATCCTTTACACTACTCAAACTTATTGTTTGCACTGCATCAACTCGCCTGTTTCTGTGAAGGTATTGTATTAGCTTTGTGCATGTCTTCTCCAAAGACCTGTTATCTTAGAGCAGATTTTGACATGCCAATCAGTTTCCCAAATGGCTAGCATGGAACACATGCAAAGAGAGCTTTCCCACATATATCTTGAGCACTGGACTGAGTCAATTCCAGATAACACTGTCTTGTCCAGCCTTGACTTTGGAGGAAGAACATTTTGTTGACAACTGGGATACTTTAGTGAAGAAAACATTAAGGTTTGTATTTGAGGAGCCTGATATGGAGTGATAATATCTGTTGTAATATTAACATGACATAAATTCTAGACTCTAGTTGTATTTGCAGTGCTGTGTGTTTACTGTAAACGCCTGCCTGCAGGAACTCTTAGGAATAGCAGACACCAGTCGATCCAGGTGCAGAATACATGAGAATTGAGCAATACAGTGAGCTTGTGAAACAGTGAATGGCAGCAAACTATTGCACAAGCAACCCAGGACCATCACGCAACAGTTTGTGACATACTCCATTACTTGGGTTCCCAATGAACTTCATCTTTCAGGTGGTGAGTCAAGGAGGGTTCTTCTTGACCCTCACAACATGCAAAACAAACTCTCTCTGTGCTTCAAATTTGGTCATTGGGTGAACATGGCTCAAGAGGTGGGAGATAGGAACTAGCTTTCTTTTTAGATGCAAGATGAACATTAGACTAAGCTAAACTCAAGACGGATTCAGTGCTTTTGTCAATACAAATTCTCACTTGTTGAGCATTGAATTGTTGTTATAGGACCTGTCCATCATGATGATCAGCTCAGAGGTAGCACCAATTGCTGTTAGCCAACTAGTATGTTTTTGCAAAGTAATCAACTTGGGTGATGACATTTTGTATTTTCTCCCAATTTGAACAAATCTTGCATCTAGATATACCTCATTAAATTAGATTTTGCTCAATGAAACTTGGTTGCCAAAGTGTCTTGAAAGGCCCCAAACCCTTTTCATAACATGTTTTCTGTTCGCCTTAGGGATGCTACCAGCTCCTGCCCCTCCCAAGACCTTCTCCAAAGTTACTAAAATTGGCAGACTCCTCCATCCTTGCATGACACACACATGCATTGATATCCAAGACTAATGGTCAATAGTTGAAACCTCATCAACAAACACAACCAGAAATCTAAAACTTTTAACATCTCTAGTTTTCTCCAAACACTGCATCACAAAAAGATTTCACAATCCCCATGCAAAATCATTGCCCCAATGCTTAGAAGGAATGCTCTTGGTTTTCAAGAATTTGAAGAGGTCTTTGATAGATTCCAAGTCAGTAACCTCTCAAAACATTTTTTTTAAAAAGCAAATTGCACCAGCTATTTTCTCAAATCTTTGTCAAGACCTGTTTGCAATTATTCAACCATATTTTCAAAACTTTTCCTGTGTATCAACTTGCAATTATTCAACCATATTTTCAAAACTTTTCCTGTGTATCAACTTGCAATTTTTCTCATGTTGCTAGATAGTGTTGTAATACCAAGTGTCAATTGTAATACATGTTTTTGCAAGGAATCAAACTTTGGTACCAACATTTTCTCTCTCCTCTCAATTAGGGTATATATCAATGTTGGACAAGTATTTTTTAAAAAGCCTTCAAATATCACCCGAGTACCATCCGGGTATCCCAATCTAAACCGTCTGGGCATCAATCCAAGTGATACCCTTTCTAATGCCCTAATCACAGGTTGTGTGAGAACTGGAAATGGTGAGACCTAGTCAGATGATGTCTCCTTCCATATGCTGAGATCTTGGAGGGGGGGAGGGGTGTTTTGGCCTGAGTCCGGTTCTCAAGGTAAGGCTAGGTCCAGGTTCCAAGTGTCTAGGTAGAAAATCCAAAGTCATTGAATAAGTAAAGAGTAGATAATCTAGTTTATGGTTTAGGGTTCCTGATGACATTGCATTTGCGACTATTGCTTGTTCCCTACTCTCTACATCTTTACTTTTCTACCCTCCAAGAATAAAAGGGTATGAATTTGACCCAAAAAAATCATAACCAGTTTGTGAGAACTGTCCAAAGATAACCAACTCTTATCAAATTTGGGAGAACCAACCTTGTGAGAACCGATCAAAAATAAATAAATAAAAGCCTACCCCAGCATTTTTTTTTAACTATTAAATTTTTTACAAAGAATTAGGTTTTTATTAAAAAAATTGTCATAACTAGATCTAGTGATTCTAAAATAACAAAATCAATACTTGCCCAACACTGGTACATAGTTACAACTCACATGTGCAAACCTTCACAAAACAAATTCAACCCATGGAAACTTAAGTTGCTCACAATTCTTGAAAGAACAATTCATTCCATTTTTTTCCTTCGTGATATTTTCCTTTGAAAAGCTTTCAGGTGGCACTAGTGTGGCTACTTTCTCATCACAGACATGTTAAAATAGTCACATTATTAGATATAACATCTACAAAAATCTTTTCAAAAAAAAAATTGGAAAGAAGGACAAAGGGTGTGTCGCAACCCCACTTTGGCCAAGTGTGGGGGTGAAGCCCAACACTTGCAAAGTTGGGGATTTGGAGTCCTCTGGGACTCTCGAATGTTTAGAGCTCGATAGCAAGGGGCAAAACACCTCGCATTGGGGTGTTCTTGGTGTCATTGGAAAGGTCTTGAAACGTAAATATCGAAAATGGCCTCACATTGGTCATTTGAACACCTGCAGCCCAAGTTATGGGCAAAAGAAGGGTCGGGAGTCAAATTGGCAATTTGACTCCCGACCACTAAAAGTTAGGAATCGACCTCTTCCAGACATCCGATTTGAGAGTGCGACATGGCGTTGGAAAGATCTCGACGAGGGCTACAACTTTCTTTAGACCACGTCACGATCGGACTCTGCAGTCAGGAGTTATGGTCGTCCAAAGTTCCGGGACTCCAACTGGGACAATTTCGGGACTCCATTTCGGGAGTCTCAAGAATTTGTGCCATTTGAATGTAGCCTCGGTGGAGAGCTGCAGAGAATACTATATGGGGGAAGGTGGTGGCTTCCCCCGAGTCCGAGCCGTGGTGAATCTTGTGTGTCCAAATGCCCGTGGCTTGTCCCAACACCCAAGGGTGTCCCGAATGCTAAACTAACCTCCCGTTGTAGGTTTTTTGGATGTAGATTCACACAAGCTAAGCTAATCCCTCTTCCTAGTCTAATCCCGGGGCTCCCAACACGACCCTTTACCCCTTTTTAGTGTTGGAAGCCGGGAGTGTGCTCTAAGTCCCAACTTTCCGTAATTTCACAAGGTGAAACCCTCAAGTGGGTTCACCCCGGGACTTAGGGGCGCATCAATGCAACACAAGTTATTATAACTAATGACCCTTGACATTCAAGTGCCAAAAACATTCATCAAATTGCAAAATGCATTATGAACTCTTATGCAAGTAAAAACCATCAAGTTGTGTAAGTTGTTGCATGATCATTCACCATCAACAATGTGAATGACCAAGAAAATCATTGCAACTTGCGCTTGCCCATGACAATTCAACAATTGCAATATCCCAACACCTTCCATCAACTCTCAAATTGTTCAACTTTGTAACACTATTAATTATTATTATAATGCGTAAAACCTAAAACAATAATTTCAAAACAAAAAAGTCACAAAAAATTGTGACAAACATTGTAAGCCTTGAGGTCACAATGCACATCGTCATAAACTTATGATTTTGAACTCTCCATTCATACTGTTAATATTGGAAACAATATGAACACTACAAATGTAGTGTATATTGTTGTGCACATTTTTACTTCGTGTATATATTAATAATTATTGTGATTTTACATTTTAAAATTTACATTGTTAAGATTTTTAATACGAAAACCTTAATTTAGGATATTTAATAAACTTGTAAAAACAAAGCAATAAGTCAAAAGTTGCCCAATGCCTACAATCCATGCCAACAACCAACTACAATTCAAATGCTAGCTATTACAACCTAGGTCTTCATTAAAGAGTTCTATGTAGTGACTAAAGGGTTAGGTAGGTCAACCATCAATGACGCGCCCCCAAGTCCCTTGTTAGACCCAAAGAGGGTCTAACTATATCAAATTGCAAAAGTAGATGGGACTTGGTGCCGCTCCCAACTTCCAGCACTAAAGGGGGGTGAGAGGGGCGTGCTGAAAGCTCCGATATTAGACTAGGAAAAGGGTCAAGTTATTTAGTTATACAATCCTACATCCAAAACCAATCACAAGAAGGTTAATTCACATTCTAGATCACTTTTGGTGTTGGGACAAGCCACGGGCAACACGGACTCATTTGACTCACCACAGCCCGGACTCGGGGGAAGCCACCACCTTCCCCCATATAGTATTCTCTGCATTACTCCGCCGCACCTACATCCGAATGTCACTTTTTCCCGGGACTCCCAAAGTGGAGTCCCGAAACTGTCCTGGTTTGCACTCTTGAAACTTTGGGCATCCATAACTTCTTGCTCAGACCTTCGATTGGGATGAGGTCTAAAGCAATCTTGTAGCTCTCTTCGACAACTTTCCAACGCCATGTTGCACTCCGCCTGCAAACGTCGGAATTGGGTCGATTCCTGACTTTTAGTGGTCGGGAGTCAAATTGCCAGTTTGACTCCTTGCCCTTCTTTTGCCCATAACTTGTGCTGCATATGTCCAAATGGCTCATGCGAGGTCATTTTGGACATATAAACTTCAAGACCTTTCCAACGGTATAAAAAACACCCCAATGCGAGGAGTTTTCCCCCTTGCAATCAAGCTTTGAGTTTTTGGGAGTCCCGGAGGACTCCAAGTTCTCACTTTTGGGAGTGTGAGTTTCATCCTCACATTTAGCCCAAAGTGGGGTTGCGATAATCAAGCTATCCCATCCAATGGTGCACAAAAAATATTTGATGAAAAACCCTCCATCCAAAGCATATAATGACAACATTTGCCCATCCAAAGTTTACTTATGGCAACTTTTGGATGTAAGATGTTATAGGTGTTAATGACTTGCCCACGTGAATTAGCTTCCAATGACAAGCTACATAACTTTTTCCAAATGCAATATTCACCAAATTCATTTGAAAAGAAACCTCTTGATTCTCCATTTCACACAACCAATTTAATTGTTATTGTAACTATGAAACTTTGTTTGATGTATTTGATAAATTTGGAACATTTTGTTCAACAATTTGGTAATACCAAAACACATTCAATTTGCTTTGCTCCCATCATACACGGTGTTTTACAATTGGCATAGTGTCATGAATTTCATTTTGTTCCTTTCCAAATTATTGTTGACATTAATTATCAACCTCCACCAATTCCTACTCCAATTTGGTGTTGGGTGTGTTCAAATTTAGGTAGGTTGTAAAAAGGCAAGTAAGTAAATAGGTGGTAAGCCTAGTCTAGGCCTACTTAATCTAGCATACATGGTTACATTAGTTTAACCTGCCTACTCTAATATCTTATGCATGCACGTAGGTTACAAGTATAAAAAATTGAACCTTTCACCTACACAATGATAAATCAAGTCCTTTCCAAAGAACTACACCTCCAAAAGGTGACACTTTTTGTCAAGTTTTTTTAATTTCATGTGTTTATTACATATCATTATTTATGTAAGTAAGTAAGAAAGTTAGATAATTAGTAAAAGGTTGAAAATAGGTTAGAAGAATGGTGTGTAGGTAAAGGAGGTAGAAGTAAAAGGTAAGTAAGTAGGTAGATTAACTCAACCTACTTATGACTTAGGTCTACTTACCTAGCTTAGGTACTAATTAAGTAAATAGGTTGACCTAGGCTACTTACCTAACCTATGTAATCAATAATTAAGTAGGTAGGAACATAGGCCTAGGTATGAAGGTAGACCAAGGTTACCTACCTAACTTACGTAATAATTAGTTAGTTTTATTTATTAATCAACATAAGATCTTCAATTTGACTAAAAATCATTGGTCATTTTGACTAAGCATGTCACTTTGTTTTGTTCAACTTAATTAAATGTCTCACTTTATTGAAACCCATTGGTCATTTTGACCAATGTGCTTGAATTTTATGTTCAATTTGATAAATAATCAAATTAATCATTATAGTCAAGTTCACTAGTCCAAAAATACACAATTTTCTTTAGGCCATGGATCTTTAATCAAACTGAATATGTTCATTAGTTAAGTGAACAAAGTAGTAAACTTGAACAACTTAAAAATGGATTGTAATAGTGGTTTATTGAAAGGATTTTAATAAAGTGTGAAAAATATATAATTGACAAAAATTGATCATTCTAATTTTGCAATTAAAGTGCAACCACTGTAACAAAGGATCCGATAGACCCAATATTTCAAATTTCAAAATTCAATTGATTAGGAAGAGCAAAACAAAAAATGTTGAAATTAAATTTTTTGTACAATGTTGTTTGTTTCTAATGAAAATATTGCATATATTTTATCAAAAATTGCCAAAATATTCAAAAATAATAATTTTCACTATAACACTTAAAAAGATGAAAATAAGAGATGAAAATGATCCTCCTTCTACAAAAGTCCTTCTTAAAGATTGTTGTGAAATTAATGTTGTCCAACTTTGAAAAGCTATCAGATTGTAACTAACCATTTGATACAAGTAATTCCAACCTTAAATAATGGTCAATACTTTGTTGAACTTCCAATGACTTTTCAAAATTGGTCACTATCCAAAAGACCCAAAATTTTGACCTTTCAAAACAATTTTATAACGTTTTGAATTGTTAGCCAATCATTATCAAAATTTCAAAATCTTAAAAATTCAAAAAATAATAATTAACAAAGGTGTGCATTGCAAACTAAGTAAATGAATGACCAAGTTATTTCATTCAAGTTTTCATCATAAATAGCTGAATAAATACCACCTCATTAATGTTTTTAAAAATAAATTTGAACCTTCAATATCAATTACATCCTCTCTATCCTTAGGATGTTCCTCAAGTGTTGTCCTATGTTATCAATAAAATTCACCTACTAACAAATATTACTTAAAGTCTCTTGTATATTTGTTATATATTTTTAATTTTTCTTTTAATGTCTATAATGGATTCATATCTTATTCTAGTTATATCTAAATTTTAAGAATAAACATAATCCTGTTATTAAAACTAATTAAATTATAATTTGCACTGAAAAATCAACATATGAGATCGTATATTTCTACTCATGTAATTTTCTATTTCTGTATTTAAAAAAAGTCCCGCTTGTTTGTAGCCCAAGTGGAAGGCTCAAGAATGGGTGGACCCTCATGGCATGTGAATTTTCTACCTAGATTAAGGACATTTTATTGTTGGAGTGCATCGCAAGTTGTAACTTGAATTACAATGCTCCAAAACATGAGCTCAATTTTTAAAAATAAAATAAAAATAAAATGAAATTTCTCCAAAGTTCTTTATGGTTGATTTGTGCCCTCAATTAGTGCCCAAATCAGGTTGCTCACATAAGGATGGACAATGTGATGCAAAGTATAAGATGATGTCTTGGTACAAAATTGCCACTTGATATACATCCATGTCTCGTTGGAGTTTTTGATAAGTTGGATCCTTCGGCTTTTGTACCAATGATTCCCATGGCTTGTGTCTGGTTTGTTCAAGTCTCCAAAGTTCTTTGTATGCACAATTTGTGAAATTTGGCTGTTGCTGAAATAGTAGCCACCCACTATGTTGGTCTACTTGTGTTTTTTGCACAAAAATGCAAAAGAGTGATGACTATGTCATCATCTCAGCTTGTCACCCAATGACATCAGCTGTGAGTAATTCAGACAATTTGGGTATAGATTTTATTTTATTGGGAATTTGGCGCAGCTTTCCAAATTCTGTGCCAAATAAAATATGGCATTGATGAATCGGAAAGAAATTCAACATGTGTGACAGGAATGTTTGCTGCCCGCTTTCTGTCACAAATGTTGAATTTTTTTCTTGCACACTCCCGATTTCAGTTTCATCTCTGAAGTCTTTTTCAAAATCTCTGTACCTTGATCAGTTCTTTCATGAAAACTATTGGTTTTTATAAGGTTTTTGAAATAACTCGGACCATCAGTTGTCTGATTCTGAAATATTAAAGGAATTCGAACCAGTGGTTGTTATATTAAAATAACCACACAACACTGAAGCATACTGTGATCGAACCCCCCTGCCCCCGCCCCCCCCCAATTGTAATTTGCTGCAATTGCCAACTAGAAACAAATAAATCCAGCAGTTTTAGCTAAGGCTGAAATATTTCACATGCCCAATAATCCATCTGACCAGACCTTATAGAATCTGCCCATGAGCCCCCAAAAAAATGACATTTGAAAATAAACAGCCAATCTGCATAGGTGTAAATTTGATGGTACCAAAATGCCAGTGTACATTTAGCCCCTACTAAAACTGATATTGGGGACCAATTTCAGTCTCTAAATGGCTTTGGCGTCTTATTCAGGCACGTTTAAAGGTTTTTTCTAGGTGGGACACAGTTGCTTATATACTGGTTTGACACTTCTGGCTCTACTAGTTCCACTTGTGATGTGAATGGATGCTGCAAATGCTGCCCTAGTTATGTGGGGAACACGAGTCTGGAACAAACTCTTATAGAATCTATGTCAAGTCCTCCCAAAGTGTTTTTAGTGAACAGCTCCAGGGCCTGAGTGAACCAGCACCCACCAATGCACCAGTTGTGGATGAGACTATTTTGACCGTTTTGGGATGAACCCAAACCATTTAACCTAAATCAAACCAAACATTGAGGTGAGTTTTTTTTTCTTTTCACAAGCCCACCTTTTCTTGAGATTTCAAAAAAAACTTCCCCCTTTTTTCCCCTCCTCTTCCTTCTTCTTCTCTTTTGTTCTTTCTTTCTTCTTCTTCTCTTTGCTTTTTGTTTCTTTTTCCTCTCTTCCACCATCGTCTTCTTCTCTTCCATTGTTGAAGCTTTTTCTTCATCAAAATTTTCCCTGTTTTTTTTACTGCTTTTGTCATTATTATTTTTTCTTCTCTTTTGATTTTGTGCTATAGATTTTGTTTCTTATCATTTTTTTCTTTCATTTTTGTTGCTACTTTAGCTTTTCTCTATTGTTACAACTTTTTCATGATTTCTTTCTTCTTCTTCAAGCATTTTTTTTTCCATCACATTGTTCTGCTTGTTGTGATTTTCTTGTTGCATCATCATTAGTTATACACATCACACAAGGTATCCCTTTATCCTTTTCCTTGTTTTTTTTTTTTTTTGGTTTGAAAGTAGAAGCAAAAAAGAAAAGTAAGAAAAAGAAAGAGAAGAAAACAAAATAATAAGAGAGAAGGAAATGGAAATTTAAAATAAAGAAGATGAAAAGAAAATAATAGAAAACAAAGATTGATTTTGTTTTTTTCTTGTTTTTCTAGTTTTTTCTACTTTTAAAATTGTAGAAGAAGTTTGTTTTCTTTTCCTTTTCTTTTCTTTTCTTGTTATTGTTAAGAAGAATTATGAGTTTTGTTTCTTTTTCATTGTTTTTTTTTTCCTTCTTTTTTCTTTTATAATAAGAAGATTTTTTTGGATTTTTTGGTTTTATTTTTCCATTTTTTATGTTTTTTAAATGCCAGAAGATTATTTTTCTTTTAATATGTGTTTCCTAAATATTTATTTTGTTTTCCCCCTTTTTCCATTCTTTTTGGTCTTCAAAATTCCAAAAGATGAAGTTTGTTTTTCTATTTCTTTTATTACTTTTTTCAAATTTTTAAAAATAAATCTAGTATACTATATATGTTCATTTGGGGTCTGGTTTATATTTTTTCAAATTTACGTATTAATGTGTAACATGTGTTTGATGCAGACTTTGAATAATTATGAAATACCAATTTGTAACCAATGCTATTCAACTCCAATTGTATCACTATCAACTTTACACTCATCAACATGTTATTAAAGTGGTTACAACAACAAGGACTTGTCAATGAACACTAACATGGTAGCTAATGAAAATAAGTTTAAAAAGGTGTTTCTTGAAGTTAGAAAGTAACATGCATATCTTTACTTAAGTTTCTTTGGCATAAACAACGGCATGGAATTCATGTTTTCCATTTTTTGGACATTTAAAAAAGTTTTGCTAAATGCAATACTTGCATCAATACGTACAAGTTTTGTCTTATTGCAATTGTAACCTCATGTTTCTATTATGTTTACATGTTTTGAATGTGAACATTGCATTAATACTTTGTTGAAATTTTCCTTAAAAATACAAGTTTGAAACATATTGTAATGTTGCATTATTGCATTAAGAAAACTTCAAAAACGTAAAATTCAATGTGAAATACTTGCATAAGGGTCAAAAAATAAACATTAGTTTTATTAGAATGATTTTGCAATACCCACATTTTAAGCATAAAATGTCAGTTGGTATTTTTGGATGGTTTGTGCAATACCCAAATGTTGCGCATAAAATATGCAAATTCAACAAAAAAAATGATGACGATAATTTATATCTATATAGAAAAAATAAAATAATTGCAATAAAAAATAAAAGAAAAAATTTAGAACAAGAAAAAAAAAATTTCAAAGGAAAAAAAGTTTTTAAAAACTAGAAAAATAATTTTTAAAAAATCAAAAAAGAAAGAAAAATGTTTGCATTTTGGTCACAAAATATGTAATAATTATTGAGGTGTATTGTGTTTGAAATGACATTGTTTTCATACGTGGGTATCGTATTTTGTGATTGGATTTTCAACTACTTTAATTTTTAACAATAACTACCAAAATATGAAATGCATGTGTGTTAAGTAGGTAGATACGTACACAAATTTAAAACAAATTAGGTCAAATAATGTAATTATGTCAATAAAATGGTTAGGTCAATAGGGTAGCCAAAAGTTTTGTTAAAAAATTTTGTTGAAAAAATAGTTGTAAAGTTAATTCAGGAATTAAAAATAAATAAAAAATAAAATCTTAAACCAAGAGCATATAAAGGTTTTGCCAACAAGTAAAGGTTTAGCCATAAAGAGATGGAAATTTTGCCAAAAGGTAGAGATTTAGCTAGGAAGAATTAAAAGTTTTTCCAATTTGTAGAAGTTTAACCAAGAAAATATAGAAGTTTTACTAAGAAATAAAAGTTAAGCCCAAAAAATAAGGGTTTTGCCAAGAGGTAGAAGTTTAGCCAAGCAGAGTTCAAAGTTTTTTCAAGTGGTAGAGGTTTAAACAAGAATTTCTAAAGGTTTTGTTGAAAAGTAAAAATTTAGTTAAGAAGAGGTTAAGGTTTTTTCAAGAGGTAAAAGTTTAATCAAGAATAAATAAAACTTTTGCCAATGTGTAATGGTTTAGCCATGAAGAGATGGAAGTTTTGTCAAGAGATATAGGTTTAGCCAAAAAATGTTATAATTTATTCCAAAAGGTAGAGGTTTAGTTAAATATATATAGGTTTTGTTGAAAAGTAAATGTTTTGCCAAGACATAGACATTTTGCTAAAAATATATAGAGGTTTTGTCAACATGTAAATGTTTAGCCTTGAAGAGGTGGAGGTTTAGCCAAGAAAAATTAAAAGTTGTGCCAGAAAAAGGTTTAGCCAAAAATATAGGTTTAACCAATAAGAGTTAAAAGTTGTGCCCCAAAAAAAAAATTTAACCAAGAAAAATTAAAAGTTGTGCTAAAAAGAAAAGGTTTAACCAAGAGATACATGTTTAGCCAAGAAGAGTTAAAAGTTGTGCCAAAAAAAAAGGTTTAGCCAAGAAATACATGTTTAGCCAAGAAGAGTTAAAAGTTGTGCCAAAAAGAAAAGGTTTACCCAAGAAATACATGTTTAGCCAAGAAGAGTTAAAAGTTGTGCCCAAAAAAAAATGTTTAACCAAGATATATAGGTTTAGCCAAGAAAAGTTTAAATTTGTGCCAAAAGGCAAAAGTTTAACAACAAATGGAGGTTTAGTCATGAAAAAATAGAGGATAGGTAGGTAAGGGGTTGATAGGTAGAGCCAAGATGCAAGTCAATAATGTAGCTTGGTCAGTAGGGTAGCTAAGGAACTAGGGTGATTAGGTGGGAGGGTAATTTGGTCAGGGTTGGGAAAAAAAACACCCAAAAATTAAAAAGGGTCAAAGGTCAGCAGCCCAAAAAGGTTGACTGTGGTACAATCTTATATATAAATTCACTACGTCTGTGACGGAGCTCGGGTCCGTCACAGAAGGCCGACCGGGCCCGGCCCGGCACTCCCGGAAGAAGAATCACGAAGATGCAACAAAGGCAGGGATGCACAACTGCCGCAGCCGCAGCGCCGGGAGCTCCACCGCCGTGCTCCGACACCGGGTTTCATCCACCCGGTCTCATTCACCCGGTCCACTCCCCAGTCTCATCCACCCGGTCTACTGACCCGTGCTTGGGTCGCAGAGCCTACTGAATCCACGGGATCATCCTAGGTACCTACCACCCTACCCTATAGACCGGACCAGACCGGGCCCCGGAGGCTATCGGCGCGTCTCCCGAGAACGGGCCCGATTACCCCGGCCTCCCTTGCACTTCCGGTTGGAGTCTGTCTGTCTGTGGTGACAAACAGGGCAGGGCAGGGGCAGGGCAGGGCAGGGCAGGGCGGCCAGGGCAGTTTGAAAAACAAAATAGAAACAAAATAAATAAAAAAGTTAAAAGTTTCTAAAGAAACCAAGTTTAAAGAAACCTGGGGGCTTCACAGTGTCCGAAGGTCACGGGCACCCACTAGTGTTGGTTAACACAGGGTCAGGATCCGGATGAAGAAACGCAACCCATCCTACCTATGGACAGAACGGCCAACTGGTGCACAGGTGGGTGCTGGTTCACTCTGGCCCAGCTCCAGTGGTGTTCAACATGCGACCTTGCAAAAAGATTTCTCACATCTAAGTTTAGTTATTTACTTTTTCCCAACCTCAACCCTAGAATCAAAACTGGGACTCCAAATAGGTAGAAGATTACTAATGAGCAACTCACTTGGACCAATCAATCATCATGATTGCCAAATCAGGAACAGGGAGCAGCAGTTAGATTATGTTTATTAGACTCATCTCTGGCAGCTGTTAGGCTTTGCTATGATGCCTTTCACCAGCCTCAGCAAACTGTGCAAAAATGCAGGACCAAAACTATTTTGCCTGGCCAAATTGGCACGTTTTGACTTTTGTCCATCCAGTTTTAATTTCCAGGATCACATATTGAGCACAACTGGAGCTGCTCTAACCGGCAGGCTAGATTCTTCCAATATTTTATCCGCTGCAGGGCGGGCTTTTATGCCTGAACAGTAGACATTACGAAAAACACATTTGCCTTGGCGACAATCCTTGCTGTTGATGCTCCCCCAATCTGAGGATCAAGCTTTACACAACGTAACTCCCTTGGAGCCGGACTTTCCATGAATGTGGGCCTCATTGGCCGATGGGTGGGCCCACGTTTCTGGAAAACCCTGCTCCTTGAGCATTACGCACCTTGTAAACACCTGACAAAAGGGTGAAGCAACTTAAGACGCTCGAGCCACTCATACGTGGGACAGTCCCTGCCAGGGCCGGTCCATAGTACTATTTTGTTCCCTTTTGCAATCTGTGTGCAAAAAAGGATTCCAAAGTACCTTTCAATTCAATCTTATCTAGCTTTTCCTTATGTCTGGTGTTGTTTTCTGATACTCAACACATCCTGCATCTTCCACACTTGGTACTGTGTAGTGGCGGCTTGTCTTCTAGAAAACAAGCCATTTTACTGCCTTTCAAAATGAAATGTTGGTCTCAAAAGAACCACAGTCAACCCCTTAAGGGCACCAGTTTATTATTTATTTATTTATTTATGTATTTATTTTTCTTGTGGGGTTTTCAGTTTTTTGTATGGCTTTCTTGGTTTCAAAGGAAAAAAAAAAGCCAAACAACATAGCAATTCATTTCACACTAACATAACCATATACTCTAGCGTTAGGTTTGATAGCCCAGTCACATACCAAACGCCTTGTGCCCAGTTGCATGACAATCCATTCTTAGTTTATAATGTTGGTATGGATTATGGACCCACCCTAGTGCTAATTTTCTTAAAGAATTAATATAAAATTTTGACCCCCATTTGACCCCTAAGCATGCACTAGTGTCAAACATTGAGGGTCCCAGTGGCCGAATGACCTTTTGAGGGCTACTCAAGGTGGCTAAAGAGTTTAGGTACCCAGACCCCAAAACCCATATTTCACAATTTACATCAATGTGCCCAATTGTTGAAGGCCACCCTTTCTCCCCATCAGCCAGCATTGTACAGTTATGGTATTACCCTTTAAAAACATAAATTATGCATCATCCAAAGTAAATAACTCCAACAAGGAAGCCAGTTTTGTCAGTGTGAAACCGAATCTTATGAGGTTAAAAAGTGGCAATTGACTCGTGGGCGGGCACATGGTCACGTTTCTTATGTGTTTAAGGTGAACGTCCTGGCAGCACGGCCTTACCCAGTGTAATGAACAATGTGTTATATCCTAGTACGGCAGGCCCTCCCGCTCTCGTATGGTGCGGAATTACCTTTCATATTTCGTACCACAAGAAATTATGAAATGTAATGACCCCAACTGCCATTGGGGGGGGGGGGGGGGTGTTTGTTTCGCAAAATGTAAAAACCTCCTCCACCCAAATTCCTAGTGTACTTGGAGTAACCGTGCAAGAAGAAATCATGCAGCATTTCAGGAAATTCTATTTTCCAAAATGCCTTGCATCATTTTTATTTTTCCCCATGGCATCAAATGGGAAAAAGAAGAACTAATTTAAAAATTGTCGATTTTTTCACTGTGTTAACACGCCCTTGACTATGAGCCATTATTAGAGTCTGATCCAGCTCACACGATATACATATTTCGATAATGCCCATGGCCTTGAGCATTAAGACCCAACACGGAATGCCTACTTATGAGATCATTATGGCTACAAAAACAATGGAAAAGCACTATGGCAAGCAAGACAACAATGTGAAAATTATTTCTTCACCCACTTTCTTCCAAATAGTAGGGAAAAAAATAGTGCCTTATGGAACAAGGGGTGTGTCACAGCATGGCCTTGCCATTTACATTAAAAAGTATGTTAAGGCAAAAGAAGAATTATGGAAACTCAAATCTTTCATCATGCAAAAATATACCTAATCTTCAAAAAATCCTCCAAAAGAAACCAAAATCCTTCAAGATATTATAGCTCTATAATTAATCTCAAGTTTCAACACAAGCCAAAATATCATCTTTCAAAAATCCTTGTATAAAAATAGACCTATTACCAAGGGACCAAAATCCCTTAAGCTACTATATTCTACAATGAATCTAAAAACAGCATCCTTGCCTTAGTAGGCAAGGCCAATAAAATAGGGTTACCTAGCTATGCAAAGATCTTATAAAGCCACTTCCAAAAGTAGGTAAGTATAGAAATTATTCAAAATCTTTTTTATATGGCACAAAGGACACACCTTGCGTCACTCTATGCTGCTAGTTACATAATTACTTCTTAGACCATAATTTCAAAATATTCACCAGTAGCGTCTCCCCCGCTCCCTCCTACCGATTCGTGCCAGTCAGCTAAAAAACAAGCATTAAAATACAAAGCCACACCCCCCAATCCCTTCTTCCCCCGCCAAACGTACCAACCCAATAAGGGGAAAAAACCACCGAAATAAATTTAATTAATAAAAAAAACACAGCAACAAGCGTCCTAGCGTGGTCCTCTATCATTAGGACTTTCCGTAGTGCACGTGTCACCATTTGGTTCGCCTAACCACGAAAAATTACCACACACATATTGGCACAATCGGTGCCAAAGATAGTAAACCGCCGGTATCCGGTCAACCCTAAGAAATAGCCGGGAAACTAGCGAGTGGAGAAAGCGTGATCTCCGGGTGCGGGGGGGAGGAGTCCGTAACTAGTAGGTCGTAGGATCGTGTTTTAGGGTCTCTTTGTCTCTTAGTTCATTGAGAAATGCGTTGTGGAATGGAATCCGTTGAACATTTTCTAGAATTGGTAAGTAGGTACCTAGTAAGTGACTATTTTAGGCTGTAATTGAGCAATTAGGGCAGCGGAAAAAGCCTGTCAGAAACGGATAGACGGACAAACCGGGAGCGATGAGTACTACCAGAGGGTCGTGGTTTTAGGGGTCTCTTCCTTCATTTGACAAAGCGTTGTGGAATCTGTTGGAAATTTTCTAGAATTGGTACGTAGGTACCTAGTAAGCGCCTATTTCGGGCTTTAATCCAGCAATTAGGGCAGCGGAAAAAGCATGTCGGAATGGAGGCACAAACTGGGAGCGATGAGCGTTGGTAAGAGGGTGGTGGTTATAGGGGTCCATTGTCTCTTCGTCCATTGACATTGAAGCGTTCTGGAATAGGTCGGAATTTTCTAGAATTGGTACGTAGGTACCTAGTAAGTAGCTTTTTTAGGCTTTAATTGAGCAATTAGGGCAGCGGAAAAGCATGTCGGAACGGAGGCACAAGCTGTGAGCGATGAGCACTGAAGAGTGTGAGTGAGAGACAGAAAGAGAGAAGACGCTACGGCTCTCTCTGCTGCACTGCGTTTGGCTATGGCGGACGCGCTGCTTATATAAACAGAGTTTGTTTCCCTTATACTTATTCATTTCCTTGTTCTTCGTCGTCTCCCTTTGCTTTGCTATCTTTCTTCCTACTTGTGTTCTCATTTCGTGTAGCTGTTTGGTTTTGTTCACATATTTTGGTAGTCCTTATAGATTTTGCAGCTTTCTGAGATGTGTACGTTATTCTATTGTGTGGTTTTTCGTCTTTCTTAGGCGTCGGTGTCTTGTTTTTGTTCTGTTTTTGGTTGTCTTTTTCTTGGTTTCTGCGATATTGTTGCTGGTGAGAATCAGTGGCATATTGGTGATATTTGCTGGTTTCTTTTCCTCTTTTCTTTGTGGCCTTTGTTCGACGAATATTCAATGTTCTTTGGGCGGTTGGCGAAAAGAGGATGCGGGGAGTGTGGCGACGTTTTCGTGATTTGTTTATGCCGATTGTGGTCCGTCCTCTTTTTTTGTTCCTATTTGTGTGAAATGAGATCAGTGTTGCTCTGTAGGTGGTTGTGATATGGGGCCGTCGATTAAGCTTTTTGTCTGGTCTCTTCCAATCTTCTTGTATTCAACTTTTGGTTCGTCTTTTTGCAGTCAGGTCATCTGTTTATTTCTAGTGGACTGACTGTTGTGCCACTGTGTTGCGGTACCATCATGGCCTCGTCGTCCTGCACTGGGTCTGTTGTCACTATATCTAGGCTGTGGAAACACCTAAAGCTATTGATAGTCTGCAATGTGAATGGCTCTCTAGGGCGCACTAACGCTGCTGGCACCATCTGGTTTTGTGGTTTGTACTAAGCGAAGCAAGCGCTGGTGATGATGGCTTTCACGGCAGGGTATCAAGCGCTTGAGGTGTTTCTACAGGCTATATATGGTCGATAATATTACAGTAAATGTGAACTCCCAGTCCATGTTTCTGAAAGGAAGCAACCGTTGTAAGGTACCTATTATTGCAGCATATAATGATTGTAACTGCAATATACATTTCACATTTGAAGAGAATGCTCACATTTCACAGAGAAGATTATCGCTTCATTTCTGTCATTATGTATATAGTTTTGCGATCAGACTCGATGTGTTGTAACTGCAATGTTATGCAGCACTTTTAAAGGTTTCTCAATTGACGGCCGCTACTTCCTTTCGACATATAGGTATTGTGATACTGTTATACACGACTGTGTGTTTGGTTGTGCAGTTTAGTTTCAGCCAAAAAGTTCCCAATGCCAGCAGCTGTCAACAATTATTATATGAAATTGTAACTAGAAGATGAAGTGTTCTTGGGGAGATATGGGACCCTTTCATTTTACATGTCTACATGAGTTGTAGCAACATGTGGTTTAGTGATCTTGTACTTCTACATTGCCTGGAAAATCAACTGTTATAGTACCACAAATGCAAGTATCATTTATTGATAAGATCTCGTAATGAACGAAAACGAAATATGTGTGCGTTCACTACCCTTGAAATTTTCATCTCTGCTAATGCTGAGTAGTGGGTGTATGTCTGTATTGCAAACTTGGATGAGGTGCAGCAGTCATCTAATCCACAGAAGATATTGAAACTTCTAGAACAGTGGAAGAGGAATGTAAACAGGCAATTCCATTGTACATTTAAATGGAATTTGCCAAATTATAGTTACTCCCAAATTAATGTGTTCGTGAAATATAAGTTTGTAAATACAGTTTTCCAATATATTATTAACAAATTCTCAATATTTGTTTGGGACGATTGTGCAACTTTAGTTTATGAAATTATATTCACATACTTTCAGCCTAAAATTCTAGAATTTGTAAATATACTTACATGTGCAAAAACAAAAAATTTACAAAAAATGGTTATAAAATGCTTGTCATATTGTGTACCACTTGGATATCTGGATCCACAACGATGTAACAAGATAATATATGATTACTAGTGAGTACCCATGACCTTCGGAAGACAGGTGAAGAGTCCATTCTGTGGGAAAGGCAACCAGGGAAACAAAAGGGATCCCAAAGTCCTAGTGTAAATTGGGAATTTTTTTGTTTCCCTAATGTAAAGTCGACTAATTTTCCTATTATTTTTGAAAATTTTGTCAAATTTTCGATATCACAAATTTATAAATAAATTTATTTTTAAAATCAATTTTTTAAGATTTTAAAATATTTGTAACAAAGGAAACCTGATCCCAATTCCCAACTTGGCAAAATTTAGTTTTATCGCGTGTCTTTACATGCTGTAAAAACTAAAAATTACTTAAGTATAGGGTAAGGCCCTTTATTTTTGAAACCCACCCCACCCATGGGCCTTATCCCCCGCCCCCCCCCAATTGTAAAGCATAAGATAAACTATATCATAAGCCCAAAAATATTCATTATGAAGGGTGTGCTAACCATAACCCCCTTACCCCCAAGGAGGACAACGATCGAACAGATAGACACCTGAAATATTATATATATAGATAAACTTGCTGCTGCTACCATGAGTCCTCTTCCTGTTCCATCATCTTCTTCTTCTAGTGGGTACCCGTGACCTTTGGGCATTGTGAAGACCCTTAGTTTCTTTAAACTTGGTTCATGTTTTAGTTTTTTCTAGAAACTTTTATCTTTTTTATTTTTTATTTTTATGGTTTTATGTTATTATTATTCTTTATAATAAAAATAAAGTGTTTCTTTTTCACTTTTATATATATTTTTATTTGGATGCAAGTTTGAAGTTTGAAGAAAGAAGACACACCTCATTCTTTTTCAAGTAAGGTTTTTCTTCATTATTATAAGTTTTATTTGTTCTTATTTTTTACTCTTTATTTGGTTTCTTCATTTTTGTAAATTTATTTTCTTTTAAAAAAATTTTATTGTATTTCCCTTTCCTTGTTTCATTTGTTTCCATTCCTTTTTCATAGTTTTTGCGTTTTTACTTTTTTTTTGTTTATGTTTGTTTCATGTTTTAATTTTTTATATTCTTATTTTGTCTATCTTCATTTTTTTCCTATTTTTATGCATTTATTTATTTGGTTTTTATTTTCTTTTTAAAAAAAGATTTCTAGTTTTTCTAATATGTTTTATAATGAAAATAATTTTTAAAAACTTTTGTATTTTTGTTTGATTAGATGCAGGTTTGAAGTTTGGAAAAAGAAGACAAACCTCTTTTGTTTTTTCATGGTTTTTTTTTCTCTTTCTTTTGCTTTTTGTTTTGTTTCTTATTTTTTGTCATCTAGTTTTCAATTTTCTTTTAAGATTATTTTACTGTATTTCCCTTTTTTGTTTCATGTTTAAATATATTTATTTTATATGTTTTCATTTGTTTCTATTTCTAAGTGTTTTAAAAAAGTTTCTAATTGTTAAAGTGTTTTTCTATTTTTTCTTCTAGTTTTTTCCCTTAAATTGTTTTTTGTTCTGTTTTTTCTTTTTTGTTACAACTTTGTTTCATTTTATTTATTTATTAACATTATTTATTTTCTTTTTTAATTTGAAATTTCTTGTGTTGTTTTAAAAAGATTTCTTCTCTTGTTTCTCATTTGGATAAATTACTATTGTTGCCATGAGTCGTCCTCCTCCTCCCGTTCCATCATTTTCTTCTTCCAGGATGAGGAACTTGAATGGATGGATGACGGGACGGATGGATGAAAAGGACAACCGAACACCACCACAAGTGGACAAAACCAAGGATATTATATAAGTAGACTAGTGGGTACCCATGACCTTCAAACTCTGTGAAGTCCCTCGGTTTCTTTAAATGAAGAGAGACACACACAAAGGCACAAAGCAGCTAACTTTTATTTTATTTTATTTACTTTTTGTGACGAAAATCCGTTGAAAAGTCCCCCATGAAAACATACATGGTGAAGCGAGCATTTTGGAAAATTTCCAAAAAGAACCTAAATCGCCACATTTCCAAGAGGGGAAAAAAAAAAAGTTTTGAAACCGTCACATTTTGAGGAGAAAAAAAAACAGGTTTTGAAATCATTGAGATTTGTGGAGGATTTGGGCAGACTCTAAGCTTTCTTTTTTTGAAACGCGTTTATGAAAGGTGTGCTAACCCTAACCCCTTTACCCTCAAGGGTGAAGACCGAACGGACAGACACCTAAAGTATTATATATAGTGGGTACCCATGACCTTCGGGCACTGTGAAGTCCCACGGTTTCTTAAAACTTGGTTCATGTTTTAGTTTTTTGTAGAAACTTTTATCTTGTTTATTTTTAATTTTGATGTGTTTTCTGTTTTTATTATTATTTTTTCTAATAAAAATAAAGTGTTTATTTCTCACTTTTATATTTTTATTTATTTGGATGCAAGTTTGAAGTTTGGAGAAAGAAGACACACCTCATTCTTTTTCCAATCAAATTTTTCTTCATTATTATAAGTTTTATTTTTTCTTATTTTTTATTCTTCATTTGATTTCTTCATTTTTGTAAAAAAAATTTCTCTTAAAATTATTTTAATGTATTTCCCTTTCCTTGTTTCATTTGTTTCCATTCTTTTTTTATATTTTTTGCGTTTTTATTTTTTTCTGTTTATGTTTATTTCATTTTTTATTTTTTCAATTCTTATTTTGTCTATCTTCATTTTTTTCTATTTTTATGCATTTATTTATTAATTTATTTTGTTTTTTTTTCTTTTTCAAAAAAATTGTAGTTTTTCTAATATAATTTTTCTTATTTTAAAAGACTTTTGTATTTTTGTTTGATTAGATGCAGGTTTGGAATTTGGAAAAAGAAGACAAACCTCATTTGTTTTTTCAAGTATGGTTTTTTTTTTGTTTCTTTTGCTCTTTGTTTTGTTTCTTATTTTTTGTCATTTGCTTTTTAATTTTCTTTTAAGATTATTTTATTGTAGTTCCCTTTCTTGTTTCATGTTTATATATATATAATGTTTTCATTTTGTTTTTATTTTTAAGTGTTTTAAAAAAGTTTCTAATTGTTAAAATGTTTGGATAAACTGTTGCTAGAGGGTACCCGTGACCTTCGGACACTATGAAGTCCCCCAGTTTCATTAAACCATATTTATTTCAAAGAAACATTTTGTTTTAAACAACTGCACGTTGTCAACGTAGCTTCTTGCGGAGCCATTTTGGAGATGCATGCAGCCTCAAAGGAGGGTTTCTTCGTACACAACATTGCGCATAAGGCCAATTCGGCCATGCACAGTGTCTGGCAGCTGAACTTTGATGTTCGCTGGTGCCTTGGCGCGTGAAAAGGCAACGTAAAGTTGGCCATGCGAAAAAACGTCATTTACAAAATGAAGGCCAACATGAGAGAGGGTCTGCCCTTGAGACTTGTTAAAAGTCATGGCATAAACCAGCGGCAAAGGAAATTGCTTCCTTGCAAATGTAAATGGCAAACCGCTGTTATCGAAAATGAACTTAATGCGTGGGATAAAGGCCACATTACCGGCCCCTTTTCTTATGATGATCTCAACTTCAACGACTCGCATTGTGAAGCGTCGAACAATCAAGCGCGTCCCATTACATAGCCTAGCCAATGGGTCGAGATTGCACAGTAGAATCATTGGTGCGCCAATCTTGAGTAGCAACTTGTGTGAAGGCGTGCCACTGACTTCCAAAGTGTTGAGGAACTTGGAAGGGTATGTGTTCACCACTTCCGTATCCTTTGCGGAATTCGCACTGAAGAAGTTGACCTGTGCGCCTAGAAGGTAGCTTAAAACCATCGCGTTTATTAACGAAACCTCCTTGTTGCGAGGAGCCAAAATCGCACGCTCATGCAAATATTCGTTTGTGGCTTGGCCCTCGTGTAGTCAAGGGTAGATGGCCACAACCATGGCTTGTGTGTTCGCAGGACGGAGTACCATCATGTCTGGACACTTGATGTAGTCTTCATCGATGGTTTCTAGCTCGTTGTTGCCAAGACAAAGAAGTTAGTCTACAAAAGTGCGATTCCCAAGATCAGGGTGAACAACAACATCACTGGCCCGCATATTTTTCGAAAGATGGAATACCTCAACAGATTCCCATAGGTAAGAATTTTTTATTGATGCAGAGACAATGTCTACATGGGAACCCCGAGGGATGACTAGAAGGACTTGGCGAAAGTCCCCTGACATGATGAAAACAATGCCACCAAAGGGCTCGTTCCTGTCTGTAGGGTCACGCAGAGTTCGATCCACCGCTTCAAAAGCGAGCTTATTAGTCATAGGAGCTTCATCCCAAAGGATCAGCTTTGTTGAACGAATTAACACCGCTAAATCATCCTGCTTATGAATATAGTAGAAAGACGTATGGTTGAGTGCGATCGAGATCTTTAGGTATGAATGGGCCGTTCGCCCTCCTGAAAGCAGAAGCGCAGTAATGCCTGAAGAGGTGACAGCAAGTGCAATATCGCCACACGAACGCATAGCGTTCAAAATCAAGTTTTCGATGTAGGTCTTACCCGTTCCACCAAGGCCATCGATAAAGATGACTTTAGTGTGATGGGCAGCATATGCATCGATTACGCCATTGTAGGCTACACGTTGCCCATCATTGAGGCTCTCAACAGCCATAACCACCTTGGCTTGTAAGCCCTCGACATTGTACTCGCACTCCACCTCAAGCAGGCGATTGGTCTTTAATCGGTCAAAGGCAACAAAGGGGGTAGGAAGGCCAAAATCCTCGAGAGTTTTGCTAAATTTGGCAAGCGCATCCCGTAAGGAATGCAATGCCCAACTCTCAATTTGCTCAATGGACGGTTCCACTATACCGCGACATTGCAATGCTACTTTGCAGTCACCGCAAATGTGCTCCTTGTACTTGTCCCAGAGCATGCACAGTTCACTTGGAACGCCAAAGGCCAAGATGGTCACAAACAAAGACCGCAATTGTGCACATGTTCGCATGCCAACTGCTTCTTCCAAGCATGCATTCCACTCGTCATCCGAGTCATACAAACCAAGTGCAATGCATGCTTATTTGAATGTGTCATGGACAACACCATTAACTGTGCGAAAAGCTTCAAAAGAAACAACACCTTTGACCTTTGTTAACAATGTACGCAAGAAATAACGTTCGCCAGCGGAAGGACTGACAAAATAAAGGCGCTCGACACAGCACCCTCTCTGCCAGATGGTCCATTTTTTTGTCCCATTGGTCCATGTAAACACGGAGGGAAAATCCATGTACATGACTTTTTTGGCCAAAGGGTAATCAATATTGGCTTGGAAGTATTAGGTGAGTGTTTTTTCTGGTTTTGCTCGCTATTAACAGTTTCAAAAATACTGGCATTATCATTGTACACGACCGTATGCATTCTAAAGGAGAAAAGACGCCATGATGCCTCGGAAGCAGAGACATAGCGTCCTTCAAGGTATGCTTTAATTTCATCGCGGTTTTGCCACTCACCATTGGCAACAACCGCCTACGCATTGTTATCCTGCCAGGCATATCCGCTCGCCTTTCAACAACGGCAGTAGCATGGTCAGGTCCTTTGTACACATACTTGTACAGGTACTTGACGGCAAATATGGACGAACATATCTCCACGTTGATGTGCGCATGGTACTTGGTTGCCATGTGAAGATTATATGGGACAATCCACTAGTTCTCCACCACACATTGCGTCTTTGGATCTACAAAAATGCGGGTTTGTTGATGCCGGTACTCGAGGTACCCATCAACATCACAGCGCGTTTCTTCGCTAAAGGAACGCGGGTACCTTTTCTTGCACTTTCCTTATTCCATGCATTGTGCGTTGAAAAAATCTGGACCACATGGCCCATGCACCATGCACAAAGTGACCGTCTCATATGCCTCAAGATGGCATATTGGGTCCGGAATCTCGGCCGATACCATCGAATCATAGTCATTGACGGTGTGCAATTTCGACACTTCATCTAAAATGAGCAAAATGTGCGCGTGGGGCAAGCTTCTCTTTTGAAACTCGATGACCCAAATTTTAGCAATCACATTGCCAAGAACACCGTCTTTAATGTCCTTCAAAAGGGCGTCAAGTTTCAAAATAAAAACGCAAGTTACTAATTCAGGGCGATCCTTGGCAGTTTGCCCCGGGAGAAGTGCATTTGTAATCTTTTTCCATTTAGGATTACAAGTAAACGTGACAAAAAGGTCCAGCTTACCAAATTTGCGAACCCTGGCCATGGCATCCTGGTACAGTTGGCCCATGGCACGTTCACCGCCCTGGAATGACGATGGAAGAATCATCTTCTGCCCGATGTCGTTCCCGAAAACGTCGCCAACATTCAATGCATCTTGAAGACCATTATACAGGTCACAACATAATTGTTGTTGGTTCTCGCGAATAAACTTCAAGCGGTTTTGTTCAGTACATGCATACGCGTCAATAATGAATTGCTGTAAAAGCCTTCCGGCTTGTAGAATCCATTCCTCGTTGATGCGATGTTGTACTATGTATGTGTAAAACTGAAACATGGTGACGCGCGCGGAACCGCGGTTACCACCTACTGCATTCTCATCATCTTGGATGAACCCAGAGCCATCCCATTGAAATCCATTCAATGGAATATTATCGTGCCATCCGTTGCGTCCATCTGGGAAGAGAAGGACGTAGTGCAGTGGTGCATATGCACTGTGTAGGGGAGAGACGCGCTAAAAATAGCCATTAGCCGAACGAACGACAATGTCGCATGCGTTTGCTTCATCCACATCGCCCCCAACCATCAATGCGTCAACTTCGTCAGCAGTTGGCGCATTGTAACGCCGCAAATCAGTGCGACGGTCATTCACCAAACGAAAACTTGGCTCAACAACCTCGCCTTGGAGTCGTTCCATGGCCGTTTGGTAGATGTTGGCGTAGGGGTTACATGCATGCAGCATCGTTTGCAACGACTGCATGGTGTCCCTATTCAAGCCGCCAAAATTGCCCATCCGACCATCAAGCTCGGCATGTGGATCGCTACTGTATAGTTGGGCGAATTTTGGCACCTCCCCAGGCTGAGGAAGTAGACTCCCCATCCTATGGTAAAGTTCACTGCGAAGACGATAAGTATAATTGCCAGGTTGGGCAACACTGGTATCTAAGTTGGCCCCCACAGACGTGAAGGCCAATGCATTGTTGTACGAGCGAATGCGTTGACGAAAGTCTTTTGCATCCGCTTCGTTACTTGTAAGGAACCACCTGAGCGGTTCTGGTGGGGCTGCCAACGGGGGCAGCGTCACTTTACCTTGTGCGCAACACAGTGTAAATTGCGGATTGGCATGCGAACTTGATGCAGCACACTCCTCTAAAAAGTGTAGGGCACCGCACTTGCCACACATTGTGGTCATTTCACCTAAAGTGTGGTGAAGACCATGATGGCTGCCATCAAATTCACGACGCGCCAAAGGGATCACTTGGTTACCACCTTGGTTTGCGTAATCTAGTTCACGCTGGGCACTACGTGCTCTTTGAGCTACCCGTTAGCTAGCATTCGTTGCCCGCCGGATAGCATCCATTGCATGCTGCTCCTTAGATCGAACAGCGTGCCTCTCTTAGGCAAGACGGTTTCGGCGGACGCGTGGGCCCTCCAAAGGGGACGCTTTTTCCTCTTCATTCATTGGTTTAATTGTAAAGCATCAGAAGTTACTTTTGAAAATCTGTAACACCTTCTGCATTCAAAACCACCATTTCCAATAAAGATGATAATACTTAAGCAAAAAAGATGATCTACTGCAGATTCTTAGCTTAATCAAAAAGCCTAAAGAAAAAATCCTATCTAGAAAAAGGATCCTCAGAATTTCAGGAGGCTTCTAGTCTTAGAGAGTCTCATTCAACTTTGTCCTCCATGTCCAGATGGCTCAGATCACTTCACAACCCCTTGGCAACAGCTTTGGCACAAATCAAACAGGTGTTGAAGACAGACCTTGGTCTTTGGTGCATGATGAGCCATGAGGGCAACTACTGCATTGCCAACATTGTTCTCCTCAATGAAACTTATAGTAAAGTTCACAATCAGCAAGAATAGGATCCCCAGAAAATTCTCCCAATCTGGTGGCTGGCCCTAGATATGGATTTCACACAAAATTGTAATCAAAGCCAAAAATGAAGAAGACAGGGGAAAACACAAATAAAACAAACAAAACAAAACTAATGATAACATCAAAGCAGGAACCAAATAAAAAAAATAGATCACCATACTTGTCCATTGGCCAACACAATAGCCATCAGTGCGGCAGCTTTCATAACCCATGACAATGGGTTCCACATGAAACCCAGAAACTTGAGGAACTTGTTTTCCTGCATAAAAGCATTAAGAAGAGTCACAAAAATCTTAGCACAGAAGCCTGATCCAAATTGTGTCTCAAAAAAAAAATCCCAAAGAATCAAAGCAAGAAGGGAAAAAGATAGCAAATCTGCAGAAGAAAAATAAAAGAGTAAAGATCTCATTTTAACTACACTCATGGGAAGTTGGTGTACAACCAACAATTGATGTCCCTCAACTTCAATGGTTCTACAATTGGGTTAGTGGAGAGATTATGATTCTACCATTCTGAAATAAAATTGACCAAGGCAAAAAATTTAAAAATTCTAAAAATCTTTTTAAACAAAACCCATAATTCCATCAAGCTAGTTGTCTTGACACCCGTTGTTTAAGGATGGCATCATAGCACAAGCCGTTTGGGGATTATCTGTTACCCCCAAAATTTCCTGAATTTGGAGTCAGAAATTATGCAATGTAGTTGTCGCAACCCCACTTTGGCCAAGTGTGGGGGTGAAGCCCAACACTCCCAAAGTTGGGGATTTGGGGTCCTCCGGGACTCCTGAATGTTTGAGTTCGACAACAAGGCCGAAAACACCTCGCATTGAGGTGTTCTTGATGTCATTGGAAAGGTCTTGAAACGTAGATATCGAAAATGGCCTCGCATTGGTCATTTGGACATCTACAGCCCAAGTTATGGGCAAAAGAAGGGCCGGGAGTCAAATTGGCAGTTTGACTCCCGACCACTAAAAGTCAAGAATCGACCTCTTCCCGACATCCGATTTGAAAGTGCAACATGGCGTTGAAAAAATCTTGACAAGGGCTACAACTTTGGTTTAGACCTCGTCGCAATTGGACTCTGCAGTCGGGAGTTATGAGCTCCCAAAGTTCCGGGACTCCAACCGGGACATTTCGAGAGTCCCAAGAATTTGTGCCATTTGGATGTAGCCTCCATGGTGGGCTGCAGAGAATACTATATGGGGGAAGGTGGTGGCTTCCCCCGAGTCCAGGCCGTGGTGAGTCTTGTGTGTCCAAGTGCCCATGGCTTGTCCCAACACCCAAGGGTGTCCCGAATGTTAAACTAACCTCCCGTGGTTGGTTTTTGGATGCAGATTCACACAAGCTAAGCTAGTCCCTCTTCCTAGTCTAATCTTGGGACTCCCAACACGACCTTCTACCCCTTTCTAGTGTTGGAAGTCGGGAGCGTGCCTCTAAGTCTCAACTTTCCACAACTTCACAAAGTGAAAACCCTCAAGTGGGTTTCACCTCATGACTTAGGAGCGCGTCAGCAGTGGTGAAATTACTAAAGAGAAATCTTGACATCTTGGATCATCTCCTTGAAGCTTCTTCTAGATGCCCAGATATTCTTCTAGAAAAAAAACAAAAGTTGAAGTGGCAAAGGAAGGAAGAATTCGTAGACTGTACCACTTTCTCCTCAAGCTTGTTGGAGCCAAAGATGGCAAGGCGGTTGTTTCCTTCATCTATGGTGAAACCTTCCTTTGTACATCTCAGCTGCTCAAACACCTCCTCGATCGGGATGTTTTCCTGTTCCCCATCGCAAATTGAAGTTTAATAAAAAACATCCCATACCCACACACACACACTCTCTCTCCAATCTTATTTTACTATCTGCAAGTGTGTTGTATTATGTGTCATGATCATAGCTCTTTGAGCTCATGGAGTCAGCTAGGTGGTATATTCAGTTGTTTCTTTTCCATTGTCTTCTCATTTTTTTCTGTCCCCATCTCTATTCTGTTTATCTCTCTTTTGTTCTTTCTCTTTCGTTGTCTCTCATATTCATCATTTCCCATCACATGACCATACACCCACGCTCCTATTCAAAGCTACCAACATCAAAACCAAGAATGCACTTTTGCAGTGAAGGAGGGACCGAATCTAAATGAAAGACCAAATCTGAGCTCCAAAAATTATTTATTACACGAGCGCTCTCTCTTGTTGGATTGATTATGCTTTGTGGTTGTGTGCTCGAAGCAACAGCGGCAACGCAATTCAAAAATATTTCTTCTCTTTGTTTCTCATTTTTTTTCAACAATTTTTAGTTTTTAAAAATTACTTTATAACTTTTGGAAAATTGCAAGACTACATGAGCACATATGCATATTGATTATCATCTTCTGCCTCCATTAATTAAGAGAAACAAACCTTGTTTGAAACTTCAAAATCTTCAATTCTAAAAAAAAGTGATAAAATAATCAAAATTGCAACTTTGGAGAAACAGCTTGAACTTTGTTTTCGGGTTTATTTTTTGGCCACTTGTTATACCCAACATAACCAAGCCCCTTGAATCACTATCAGCATCAAGAGTTGCCATTTCCTATGCAGCTGATGCATGGGGTATTAACATCATTGTTGTTAGTGCGACCCCAAGACCTACACCTGTTGCGACAGCCTTGATCCCCCGCATTCTGTTGAACTGGTTTAGACCTGGCTGTAAAATGTTGAACAACACCCATCCAAATGCTGGAACTAATGGCAGAAGCAGTGCAAATCCTCTGCTTTCATCTACTGCCAAGGCCATCAATTGTTGTGATGCGATGGCAGAATCCGGCATTGTCATTGCCGTGAACATTGCACCTGCAGTAGTAAAATTCCCAACCTTTTGTTATACTTGGTCTGTAAAACCAAGCAATCCCTTAGTTCCTTCAGCAATTCCTTCGTTCCTTCCCTAGCAGCATTCAAGGTTTTTTAGTGCGTTTTCATAGAAAACCTAAATGTCTTTGCAAAGTGTGGAAAGCTCAGGACAGTTCTAACAATATTTCATTCAAGACTCTATTTGGCCACTTGTTGTTACCTTGAATTCCCCGTCTCTAATTATGACTTTTTTAAATCTTAAAAAAATCTCTTTTAATATAAATCATGAACAAACTACCAAAGGAACATCCTTACTAAGAAATTGAGAAAAAAAATTAGCAAGAATTGAATGGGCAAATGGTATCAAATAAGACAATTGAGCAAACAATTGGAAATGAGAACAAAACTCATTACATAATGGCTCGCACCCCTTGTGGCAAGTTCAAACATTTGAAGTTAGAAACATTTCATGAAATTCTCAAAAAAATGAAAGAAAGAAAAAAAAAAAACAAAACAAAACTCACAATTCACACAATAACAAGGGTGGACATTCCTCAAAATCTGGGACCACTAAGCCTTACAATTAGAGGGAACAAATGAAGTCAGCAAGGAAATCTAGTGTGTAGAAGAAATTAGAAAGAAAGAAAAGATAAGCATATTTCATGTGCAAAAGGAATTAGAGAAAAAGAAAAAGAGAACAGATCTCATGTGTAAAAGAAATTACAGAGAAAGAAAGAAAGAAAGATCAAAAGCCAACGTTCTTTCACTGCCTTTGCCACCAACTCATATTGTCGCAACCCCACTTTGGCCAAGTGTGGGGGTGAAGCCCAACACTTGGAAAAGTTGGGATTTGGAGTCCTCCGGGACTCCCGAATGTTCAGAGCTCAACAGCAAGGGGAAAAACACCTCGCATTGGGGTGTTCTTGGTGTCATTGGAAAGGTCTTGAAACGTAGATATAGAAAATGCCCTCGCATTGGTCATTTGGACATCTGCAGCCGAAGTTATGGGCAAAAGAAGGGCCGGGAGTCAAACTGGCAGTTTGACTCCCGACCACTAAAAGTCGGGAATCGATGCCTTCCCGACGTCCAATTTGAGCGTGCGACATGGCGTTAGAAAGATCTCGACTAGGGATACAACTTTGGTTCAGACCTCGTCGCGATCCAACTCTGCAGTCGGGAGTTATGGCGGTTCAAAGTTCCGGGAGTCCCGTCGGGACAATTTCGGGACTCCATTTCGGGAGTCCCGGGAATTTGTGCCATTTGGATGTAGTCTCCACGGCGAGCTGCAAAGAATACTATAGGGAGTAAGGTGGTGGCTTACTCCCAAGTCCGGGCCGTGGTGAGTCTTGTGTGTCCAAGTGCCCGTGGCAAGTCCCAACACCCAAGGGTGTCCCGAATGCTAAACTAATCTCATGTGGTTGGTTTTTAGATGCAAATTCAAGCTTGATCTTCTAGTCCCTCTTCCTAATCTAATCCCAGGGCTCACAACTCGACCCTCTACCCCTTTCTAGAGTTGGAAGCCGGGAGCGTGCCTTCGGTCCCAACTTTCCGCAACTTGACATTTGGTGAACCCTCAAGTGGGTTCACCCTGGGACCAAGGAGCGCGTCACATATACCTCAACTTTTTCTTTTAAAATGATTTTTACTGTATTCCCCTTTCTTGTTTCGTGTTTAAATATATTTATTTTATATTTTTTCATTTTGTTTCTATTTTTAAGTGTTTTAAAAAAGTTTCTAATTGTTAAATTGTTTGGATGGATGGATGACGAGACGGATGGATGGAAAGGACGACCACAACGGACAAAACCAAGGATATTATATAAGTAGAGGAGTGAGTAAACCCATTTACACATGTAAATGAATGTGTGTGTGTGTGTGTGAGAGAGAGAACTCACCTCCTCATTTGTGTTTATGAGTAAGAGAGAGAACTCACCTCCTTTCCGCCCTTTCGTCCAATCACACGTCGGACAATCTTCTAGCCAATAGGATATTGGACGGACGAACGGACCCGGACACACCCAAGAGGATACCCATTACATTGAGTGATACCCTAGTTGTTAAACCCATTTACACATGTAAATGAATGTGTGTGTGCATGTGAGTAAGAGAGAACTCACCTCCTCATTTGTGTTTATGAGTAAGAGAGAGAACTCACCTCCTTTCCGCCCTTTCGTCCAATCACACGTCAGACAATCTTCTAGCCAATAGGATATTGGACGGACGGACGGACCCGGACACACCCAAGAGGATACCCATTACATTGAGTGATACCCTAGTTGTTAAACCCATTTACACATGTAAATGAATGTGTGTGTGTGTGTGAGTGAGAGAGAACTCACCTCCTCATTTGTGTTTATGAGTGAGAAAGAGAACTCACCTCCCTTCCGCCCTTTTGTCCAATCACACGTCGGACAATCTTTTAGCCAATAGGATATTGGACAGACGGACACACACGATTTAGTGCAGAAACCCTAAACCCTAAACCCGGACACACCCAAAAGGATACCCATTACACTGAGTGATACCCTGACATTGAGGGATACCCATTACACTGAATGATACCCATTACGGACACACCCAAGAGGATACCCATTACATTGAGTGATATCGATACCCTGAGTGATTTTTCCTCTCACTGACAATTCTCACAACCCACCCAAGAGTTTACCCATTACACTGAGGGACCATGTTTTCCTCACAAACAAACCGGACACTAAGTGATACCCATGACACTGACGGATACCCCAGACACTGAGTGATACCCATTACCTTGAGTTCTAGCCAATAGGATACCGGACGGACAGACACACACGATTTACACTGAAAAAAACCCAATTCTTTTATATAAGTAGATATACATTCTTATTTTGTCTATCTTCATTTTTTTTCTATTTTTATGCATTTATTTATTTTTATTTTTTTCTATTTTCTTTTTCAAAAAAATTCTAGTTTTTCTAATATGTTTTATAATGAAAATCATTTTTAAAAACTTTTGTATTTTTGTTTGATTAGATGCAAGTTTGAAGTTTGGAAAAAGAAGACAAACCTCATTTTTTTTTCAAGTATGGTTTTTTTTCTATTTCTTTTGCTCTTTGTTTTGTTTCTTATTTTTTGTCATCTGCTTTTTAATTTTCTTTTAAGATTATTTTACTGTATTTCCCTTTCTTGTTTCATGTTTAAATATATTTATTTTATATGTTTTCATTTTGTTTCTATTTTTAAATGTTTTAAAAAAGTTTCTATTTTTAAATGTTTTAAAAAAGTTTCTAATTGTTAAATTGTTTGGATGGATGGATGATGGGACGGATGACAAACTGAGACGGATGGATGGAAAGGACGACCACAACGGACAAAACCAAGGATATTATATAAGTAGATAAGTAGATATAAGAGCATCCTTCACATGACAACTGCCCCAAGTAAAATATTGATTTGATTGAATCGAATATGTCAATCAAAGAACATTGAAATGATATGCAGCAGTACCTTATCATTTCGCCCATAATCAAGACAAAAATAGACAAATCTGAAATTCCAAAAACAATAGTAGTCACCTTGTTGAAAATTCTATAAAACTAAATATCAAATTATGCAACAAGTGGCAATAAAAGGATCATTGTAATTGAAACGTGAAAATCACTAAAGAATCTGTATTTTGATAGGCAAACCATTGATTGAAAGAATTTTAAACTTTTTGCGGCGACACAAGTTGACCTATTGGTGAAATGATTAAATACTTGTCATTCCTGTCACAATTTGACTTGGAATTCTCACCACATCTACTACAATGCAAATATGAAAAAATAATCTTGGTCTTGATGTCTTACACAACACGATAAATATTAGTGTGAATATGGACTTATGTAATTTACTTATTAGTACCTACCTAACCACCAAAAGTACCCATTTGTAGTAATCCATCGAATTATTTTTTATTTATTGTAAGACTGAAGTGAAAAAGTGAATATATGTAAATATGTTGGTAAAATGCCATATATAAACACACTATCATAATGGGCAAAAATGTCAATTATTGTGAAATATTAAGTGGAATCCCAATTGTCAATTCTAGGTTAATAAAATGATTGTTATGTAAATGACAAGAAAAATGATGAACTAGCATTGTAGTGTGATTATCAAATGATTACAAATTGAAGAACAAGGTAGGTGTTTTATGACCATTAGAATAATGAAACTTTGCCAAGCTTTATGAAACAAAAAAAACGCACCAAAGGGGGAGGGAAAACAAACAAGAAAAATCTAGGTTGGAGCCAAAAACCCAAAAACCCAAGGTGGGATACAAAAGGCCAAAGGAACAAATTATGTTCAAGAACTTTCACCGGTCACAAGAAAAGGCAAAAGAAATTTGAGAAAGTAATAAGCTAAAAAAAATCTTCACATGTGATGATGGCATGATTCAAAATCAAAGCAACTTGCATTCCTTACAAGGCTATCAACATTTTCTACCTAGAAAAGGCACATAGAATCGCCATAAGAAGGTCACTGATGCCTTTTGATGACCATGCCATGTTAGCATGTTGATGAAAAAAATCGTCCATTTATTGGTGTAAACGCCCAAAAAACCTTTCTGGCAAGAAGAAAAAACATGTTCATTGAATGTTAATCATGATAAAATCCTCCCTTTGTCTAAGCCGCCACTAAGAAAGCATGAAAAACCAAATATACTTGAGTGGGATTAACAATGCTCATGTCAACCAAAGCACAAACACCATCAATTAACAACACAATGTCAACCCATAAACAAGAACTGAATGACTATATTATAGTGATTTAACTAATGATGAATTAAATGTGCAAATGTTTTTTCGGGTAGGAATTAATGATGAATTAAATGTGCAAATGTTTTTTTGGATCCAGCCCATGTTGCAAATTGGAATAAAAAAGAAAAAAAAATCATTTATGGGGATTATTTGTCAATTACAAGTGGATAAAGCACAAGGGGAATTACCAACCAACCTAAGGAATTGGCAAACTAGTTGGGGAAATTCTACCACTACTAATAGAAAACCCCACATTTCAAATACATCTTCAATTTGTCTTCAACTACAATTTGTGATTGAAAATGACAAACCCATTTGAAAAACAATTACAACTGAAATATATTATTTGTAACTAAAAACCATTAGAGTTGACAAGTACAAATCAAAAATGTCATTTCAATTGCAAATGCCATTCACATGTCAATACCATGGCAATAACCATTTTAAGCCACTTTATTGCATACAACACTTATCGTTATAATTGAAAGTTGATTTCAATTATAATCCTTAACTGGATGAACTTAATTTGTTGACATATATCACATCATCAACTTTTCAACTACATTATAACTAAACTAGGCATAAGGTTAAGGTTTAACTAATAATTCAATTACGCATGATGCATTCACATCCATAGGTTAAGCCATGTGGCACCCAAGCTCAATTAAACCACATGACACATAAATATAAGCTACCTAACCTAAACTAGGTCACCTAAACATAAAGTTAAGTTGACCATGTGACACCTAAACATAAGTCACCTAAGCTTGGCCATGTGGCACCTAGGTTATGGCTAAAACTTAAAGCACATGGCACTTAGGCTAGGCCTAAATTTAAGCCACTTGGTCCAAGCTAAATTTAAACCTAAACCACATGGCACATAGAGTGAACCTTGATTAAAGCCACATGACATCTAGCTAGGAAAGTCCTATCTCATTTGGGGTTTAACTTTGAAGGTTGAGCTTTTTGATCAATTCATCTTAAATGGAAATTATATTTTCTTATTTTTTTGTGTTTCTCCAATATTTATAGTGTACCTCCTTATACATTTAGAAACTTGAAATGAAAAACAAAAAATGGGATAAGTATTTAGTTGGAACCTAATTACAATTTAATCACAACTACTATCTATTAAAAATTGCTAACAATTACATAACCTAACCTAATACATATTAATATAACTTACTACCTATTAATTACCTTAGCATAATAAATAATGTAAACTATGTGGCACCTAAGCCTAAACCACATAGGCTACTTGGCACCTACGTTTAAACCACATATACTTAAACCCTAAACCATGTAATGTAAGGTTTAGCAACCAATAAGACCTGCATCCTATGGGAATGCAAGTGGTTGTTAGAGAATTCTAGCAATGAGGCCTATACCAATGGACAACATTAATTAACATGGTATAGTTTGACATGGACAATTTTGCATCATGTTGATTTCTACAAAGTTTTGGATAACATGAGCATGTTTCCATGGATTTATAGTTTTGGCTACATGATCATGGTTTCATTTTTTTTGTGCAATGTAATGGAATTTTGAATTATAAATTTATAAAAAGTCACAACCTTAGTAGGCTTCATAGGTTCGTACAAATTTCATGCGAAATTTGATTTTCATAGATTTGTACAAAAATCACCCGAATTCCATGTTATGGTTAATATGAATGATATTTTTATGTATTCAATATCTTAAATATTCTAATAGATGAGACATTGTTTTGAATGATATATGTGAATGTTCATATTTAATACATAAAAATTGTATAGTTTTATTCAAAATTACATCACGAAAATTGGACGGATTTAGTTAAAATTTAAATCCTACGTACTTCACATCAAGACATCACAAGTACAAAAGACATATTATTTATGTATATTTTTCATGCCATTTTTACACTTTGAAACCCATGGATTTTGCATGAACATATTATTTTATAATTTTCGCATGGATTTTATTGAAAATTTGTGATGTTGTAAATTTGTGATGGTTCTTTCACATGTGTTACCTAGATTTAGTAACATGTGACCTAATAAATTGTTTAACCTAACATGCGACTTAACCTAACCGGTTACAAAACTTAATAGGTAGCATTACGCTAGGTTAGTAAATAGGTAAACAATTTGTTGGTCAACTAGTAGTATGTAAAACAGGTTGACAAAATAGGTAATTAAACAAAGTGTTAATTTGAATTTTTTTTGGACTATTAGTTTTTTACTAATTAATGATTGTTTAAATAGTCTACTAAAATCTTTAAGTTTACATTTAATTAATATAAGACTAGGAAAATAGACCTGTTACAAGGACCAACAACTTTTGATTGAACTTTGATTTTGTGTTTCTCTACTATTTTGAATAATCATGGATATCTGTTTATTTTCAACAATTTTTTTCTTGAAACCTTTGGCATTTTGAATACATGTTAATTTAAGAATTATAGATCGAATTAGATTTTTAGTGTTTAAGCGTACTTGTTTATTATTTTAAAAACTTGTTGTTTACACAATGGATCAGAATTCAACAGTTGTCACACTTAGAATTCTTGGTTAGATTCAATGATTTTAATAGATCAAGTTTGAAAAACAATCATGTTTGAATTCTGGTTTGTATTACATTTGCTTGTTTTATGTAATTTTCAAGATTGAAGTTATTGTCTTTTTATTTAATATGAAAGCATTAGGAAATAGGGTGAGGCTAGTGTAAAGTTTTAAAAGTAAATTAGGCGCCCAATTTATAAAAGAAGTTTATTACAAACTCTTGACTATTAGGAAAGGTCGTTCTGAAATTTTTATGTTCAAAAATAATGCAAGGGTTTTCCTAAGAACCTATTGATTTCAAAGGATGTCGTGAATAGTTACTAGGAGTCTTTAAAAACATTTAGAACAGGTGACACATAAACTTGTTCCTAAACCTACATCTGAACAATATGAACAACAAATGCAACATATGGGAATTGAACATGTGAATGCACTTAACATGGCTGCAACACAAAGGGGAAAAACTAATGAACAACATCAAAATGTAGCCGAACCGATTATGCAAAGAGACCCAACCATGCTTTCAACCATTCAACAAGGAACACCACAAACATCAACCCAACTACAGGTAATGAATGTTTAACATGATGATAATCATGAACATGTTCAGCCATTTGATGAAGTTGTCTCTGCATGACAACCATGGCAATTTGCAACCCCAAGTTATTATTTACCTAAAATTGGTGCACCTACATCAATTGCAATTTGCAAGATCTGTTGGTTTTCATAACCAACAACCAAGTTATAACCTTGATTTGGTACCCACTTATTCAAAGATGGAACAAAACCAACTTTTTAACATGTTGGAGCAACTTTGTCACATTGATCGAAAACCCTTTAATCAATCAGTTTACATAACACATCTAGAACCTACTGAACCTTGAGCAACACTCATGGTTGTTCGACAAGGAGTTACATACCAATGCAACACCTAGCCAACCATGTTAGTACATGGTCAAGGTGAAAAATCACAAGTTCCACACCATGTATGTCGCAACCCTAACCTTAGGCTCGTGACCAAGGTAAGGGGTTGCAAGCCAAGAGGGAGACCTAGAGTCACATCACATGCTCCTAGGAGTGCAAAGAGTGCGAGGGAATGAACCCTCACCCTCCCAAATGAACTCCCATTGTGGGAGTTGGAATTCCAAATGGACTCCCGAATCTTCAAAGCGCCATTGCAGGGGTCAAAACCCATCAATTGGAAAATTTCTTTATATCATTGGAAAGCTATTGAAACGCAGATGTATAAAATGAGCTTTTATTGCCCATTTGGACATCTAAAACACAAGTTATGATCAAAAGAAAAGCCACGAGTCAAACCGGTAGTTTGACTCTCGACCACTAAAAGTCAAGAATTGACCCGATTTCCTCGCGTGCAGGTGGCGTGCGACATACCCTTGGAAAATTCTCGACGAGGAATACAACTTTTTTTTAGACCTCATTGAAATTGGAGGTCTGCACGAGAAGTTATGGGCCCCCAAAGTCGTAGGAGTCCTAGTTGTGGGAATTTTGGGACTCCCACTTGGGAGTCCTGGGACAAAAATCCGTTTGGATGTGGCCCCCGTAGAGAGGTGCAAGTTATACTATAAGGGAGAAGGTGGTGGCTTCCCCCAAGTTTGGGCCGTTGTGAGTCTTGTGAGTCCGAGTTGCCTGTGGCTCGTCTTAGCACCAAAGGTGCTCCAACTATGCACTAACCACCTTGTGTTGGTTTGTGCATGTCCGTGTGAATAGTTGAAGCTTGTCCATTCTTTCTAGTCCCATCCCGGAGCTCCAGCATGCCCCTCTACCCCTCCAAAGTGTTACGAGTCAGGGAGCGTGCCCCGACTCCTTACTCTTCTGTTGTTTTCTGTTTGGGACCTAGTGATGACATTCTTCATTTTGCACATTAAAATTCTTTAAAATTCTTCATTTTTCACATTAAAATTCTTCATTTAGCACCTTGTCAAAACATTCTTCGGCGCGAATTTTAACGAATTTTCATGCTTTTTTGGGCTTCCATAACATTCCCGCACCAAGAATGTCATAACTAAGGTTTGGGATTCACATTTGGAGTCCTTCAAGGAGTTAGGAGAGCATCAATGTACCAATTTCAAAAGGTAATTAAGGTGTTGGAACTTTAACTTGTTTTTATTGTCAACATGTGGGACATTTGTTTAATCTCTGCCCCTTTGAAGTTTGTTGATGATTGATTACGACAATTATTGAGGGAGGAAATGATGAATGTTCATAAACCCATCCTTCTAACAACCACAAAAATATTACCTAATGTATATATATCATGAAATCATGTCTTGAATCCTAATATAAGTCATATGACAATACCTGTTAATTATTGATCAACATGGCCACAACCTATTACACCAATTGTATTAAGTGAAACCAATGTTTTACTTATTTATACATACCCAATGTGGTATAATATCATACCCCCTTTGTATTTCTAATCTTAATTTGTATCCAACATATTTGATTAGAACAAAAGGACTTGATCCTATGATCTTTAAGGATTATATGAGTTATGTACATGGATATGTGTATCCAGTACATGAAAAACATGTTGTACCACCAACATATACATGACATTATATTGAAAAATCAATTTCCTACAATATTCAACCAGTAATTAGTAGGGACAGAGAACCTATTTAACAAGTTACTACACTAGTACCAACCACTGTGTAGGTTAACACCAATTTACCAACTCATGTACCAAAAGGTTTTATTCACCAACCACTAGATGGATGACAACTTGGAGGAAATCCAATTAAAGTACCACCATTCAATCCACTTATTGGATCATTTGGATGGCTAACACATGACCCACACATGTTTATACCACCATGGCATCAATAACTTGTTGTACAACCTATACCACAACCACCAACCAAGTGACCATATAGGAAGTTACAATATCCAAACTATGTTAAAGACACTTATCTGAATGTTCACATCAAAGTGTTGAAGAAGGCCATTAAAGTTAATGGTGAAACAGTGGAAGATGATGTCATCAACTTGTTTGGTTTTACTCTCAAAGAAAATATTTCTAAATGGGGAGAAATTTTTGTTCAAAACCATCCAAATTGAACATTTGAAAATTGTAACAAACATTTTGCAAATGATTCAAAATTGTGAAAAACGATTGTGAAACATGCAATTGTGAAACATACAAAAAAAAACCACTAAACATGTTGAGGTTTACTATGAACACCTATTGAAATTAACTAATTGTCTATAGGTTCAAGCAATAGATGTTTTCCTCACCACTATTTTCATAGCATGTTTATTACCTTAATTGAACACAAGGAGTTTGTTGTAGTATTTGAAAAGAGTTGACGCACTCCCAACTCCTTAAAGGACCCAGATGTGGGTCCAAGTAGAAAATAATGGAAGAGGGAAGAGTCGGGGCACGCTCCCTAACTCACAACACTTTGAGGGGTAAAGGGGCGTGTTGGAGCTCCGGGATGGGACTAGGAAGAGTTGACAAACTTCATTCACTCACAAGGGCTTACATACAACCCACATAAGGTGGTTAGTGCATAGTTGGAACACCCTTGGTGCTAGGACGAACCACGGGCAACACGGACACACAAGACTCACCACGGCCCGGACTTGGGGGAAGTCACCACCTTCCCCCTTATAGTATACTTTGTGATTGGCCAAGGAGCCTACATCCAAATGGCTTTTCTCTCCCGGGACTCCTGCGTGAGAGTCCGGAAATCGCGCCAGCGGGGACTCCCGTAACTTTGGAACCCCATAACTTTGTGAGCAGACCTCCAATCCAGGTGCGGTCTGAAGCAAATTTGTATATCTCGTTGAGAGCTTTTGAACAGTATGTCGCACGCCCTCTGCAAACAAGTAAATCGGGTCGATTCCCGACTTTTTGTGGTCGGGAGTCAAACTGCCAGTTTGACTCCCGGCCCTTTTTTTGGCCATATTTAAATGTTTCAAATGTCTAAATGAAAAACGAGAGCCCATTTTAGACATCTAAGTTCCAAGACCTTTCCGATGATATAAAAAATGCCACAAGCCATTGAGTTTTGACCCCTTAAATCGCTCTCTGAAGTTTCGAGAGTCCACCGGGACTCCATCTCCCAAAGTGGGAGTTGCCTTGGGAGTGTGAGTGTTCACTCTCTCACACTCCCTCACACTTTCTTACATTCACAGGAGTATGTGATGTGAATCCCGAGCTTCCTCTTAGCCCGCACCCTTGTAGCCTCTTTGCCTTGACTCCCGGGCTTCCTCTTGGCCCGCACCCTTGCAACCTCTTTGCCTTGGTCGCGAGCCCAAAGCTAGGGTTGCGACAAGAATGGACATGTTGTTATGAGTCATAATGTTGTATTAACCACATTAAAGGCCACCATAATAACTAAACCAATAGTATTTGTTATAACCAAACCAACATCAACCTATACCAATTATGGTTAAATAAGTTATATAATTGAAACTTGTCATAACCGGAAAAAAGAGGTATCAATCATACCAACCGCCACAATCAAGTCTACATAACTTGTAGCAGAGACTAAAACACAAGTTGCTAAACCGGTTAGAGTACCTATTTGATACCCCTATATTATATGTTCTAGTGTTGAACATAGATCTAGAGAATGTCCTAGAAAGATTAAAGTGCGAAACATGTTTAGAACTAAACTAGTTAGTTCCAATGCTGCAACATCACCTAAACATGATAATCTACTAGTCAATGTGGTGGCTATTGTTACTATTTGTAGTCAACGACCATAAACCCTAAACCCTAAACCCTAAACCCTAAAAAACCCTAAACCCTAAACCCTAAACGGTTTAGGGTTTTTAGGGTTTAGGGTTTTAGGGTTTAGGGTTTAGGGTTCGCCGAGGTTTAGGGTTTAGGGTTTAGGGTTTAGGGTTTAGGGTTTAGGGTTTAGGGTTTAGGGTTTTAGGGTTTAGGGTTTAGGGTTTAGGGTTTAGGGTTTAGGGTTTAGGGTTTAGGGTTTAGGGTTTAGGGTTTAGGGTTTAGGGTTTAGGGTTTAGGGTTTAGGTTTAGGTTTAGGGTTTAGGGTTTAGGGTTTAGGGTTTAGGGTTTAGGGTTTAGGGTTTAGGTTTAGGGTTTAGGGTTTAGGGTTTAGGGTTTAGGGTTTAGGGTTTAGGGTTTAGGGTTTAGGGTTTAGGGTTAAGGCGAGGTTTAGGGTTTAGGGTTTAGGGTTTTAGGTTTAGGGTTTAGGGTTTAGGGTTTAGGGTTTAGGGTTTAGGGTTTAGGGTTTAGGGTTTAGGGTTTAGGGTTTAGGGTTTAGGGTTTAGGGTTTAGGGTTTAGGGTTTTAGGGTTTAGGGTTTAGGGTTTAGGGTTTAGGGTTTAGGGTTTAGGGTTTAGGGTTTAGGGTTTAGGGTTTTAGGGGGCCGAGGTTTTAGGGTTTAGGGTTTAGGGTTTAGGGTTTAGGGTTTAGGGTTTAGGGTTTAGGGTTTAGGGTTTAGGGTTTAGGGTTTAGGGTTTAGGGTTTAGGGTTTAGGGTTTAGGGTTTAGGGTTTAGGGTTTAGGGTTTAGGGTTTAGGGTTTAGGGTTTAGGGTTTAGGGTTTAGGGTTTAGGGTTTAGGGTTTAGGGTTTAGGGTTTAGGGTTTAGGGTTTAGGGTTTAGGGTTTAGGGTTTAGGGTTTAGGGTTTAGGGGTTTAGGGTTTAGGGTTTAGGGTTTAGGTTTAGGGTTTAGGGTTTAGGGTTTAGGGTTTAGGGTTTAGGGTTTAGGGTTTTAGGGTTTAGGGTTTAGGGTTTAGGGTTTTTTTTTAGGGTTTTTTTTAGGGTTTTAGGGTTTAGGGTTTAGGGTTTAGGGTTTAGGGTTTAGGGTTTAGGGTTTAGGGTTTAGGGTTTAGGGTTTAGGGTTTAGGGTTTAGGGTTTAGGGTTTAGGGTTTAGGGTTTAGGGTTTAGGGTTTAGGGTTTAGGGTTTAGGGTTTAGGGTTTAGGGTTTAGGGTTTAGGGTTTAGGGTTTAGGGTTTAGGGTTTAGGGTTTAGGGTTTAGGGTTTAGGGTTTAGGGTTTAGGGTTTAGGGTTTAGGGTTTAGGGTTTAGGGTTTAGGGTTTAGGGTTTAGGGTTTAGGGTTTAGGGTTTAGGGTTTAGGGTTTAGGGTTTAGGGTTTAGGGTTTAGGGTTTAGGGTTTAGGGTTTAGGGTTTAGGGTTTAGGGTTTAGGGTTTAGGGTTTAGGGTTTAGGGTTTAGGGTTTAGGGTTTAGGGTTTAGGGTTTAGGGTTTAGGGTTTAGGGTTTAGGGTTTAGGGTTTAGGGTTTAGGGTTTAGGGTTTAGGGTTTAGGGTTTAGGGTTTAGGGTTTAGGGTTTAGGGTTTAGGGTTTAGGGTTTAGGGTTTAGGGTTTAGGGTTTAGGGTTTAGGGTTTAGGGTTTAGGGTTTAGGGTTTAGGGTTTAGGGTTTAGGGTTTAGGGTTTAGGGTTTAGGGTTTAGGGTTTAGGGTTTAGGGTTTAGGGTTTAGGGTTTAGGGTTTAGGGTTTAGGGTTTAGGGTTTAGGGTTTAGGGTTTAGGGTTTAGGGTTTAGGGTTTAGGGTTTAGGGTTTAGGGTTTAGGGTTTAGGTTTAGGGTTTAGGGTTTAGGGTTTAGGGTTTAGGGTTTAGGGTTAGGGTTTAGGGTTTAGGGTTTAGGGTTTAGGGTTAGGGTTTAGGGTTTAGGGTTTAGGGTTTAGGGTTTAGGGTTTAGGTTTAGGGTTTAGGGTTTAGGGTTTAGGGTTTAGGGTTTAGGGTTTAGGGTTTAGGGTTTAGGGTTTAGGGTTTAGGGTTTTAGGGTTTAGGTTAGGGTTTAGGGTTAGGGTTTAGGGTTT